>JADGKA010000121.1:0-37269 GCA_027604605.1 Borealophlyctis nickersoniae | reverse complement strand
GGAGGAGGAGGAGGAGGAGGAGAACAGCGATGAAGCCGAAGAGGCCAAGGCCACAAGAGTCGCACAACCATCGGCACGCACGCGGCGCCAGGGTCGCACTGCTCTCGGAGAGCGCAACGTCGTCGTCGAAGGGAGCGAACCTGCGGAAGAGGACAGCGACGATGATGATGATGACGATGGCGATGTTAGAAAGGGCACGCCACTGTGGAAGACTGCGCTAGCGTCTGTTGGCCGGGACGCTGTGGAGGAAATGGACGGGGGGGATAGCGAAGATGCAGGGCAACAGGAGGAGGACGAAGATGGGAGCGAGAGCGAGAGCGACGATGATGACATGGAAAATAACCCACCATCATCCGGTCGATACTCGCGACCGGTGAGAAAAGGACAGTCACCTGCAAAAGGGAAGCCCGCACCACGGGTCCCTCCAAGGTGGGAATACCTATTGATTTGATTTTACGGAATCAGGCTTTCTAAACTGCAGCTATTTTAGGAGGGGCAGGCGGGTTGTCCATTCGTCTGACGAGGACTAAAGGACAATGAGATAGATTATGGCGAGGAAAGAACCGCTTTCAAAAGGCAGCGTGTGCTAACGTTTCGTACATAGGCAAATATCAAAACAGGTTTTTAACGTGCAGATAAATTATTCTCTACGGTGCCTCATAATTTTCACCGCCCTCCCGATGATTCACCTTCATTTGCGCTCCATGGCCACGCTATCTCGACATAGCGCCTTGGGATACGGCGGTCAATTTCTCCCCAATTTTCGCATTAACGGCGAAATACTTTGCAACGCAACGATCAATGCAAACAGATTCGCCCTTATTAAGGTCACCGTCTTGGTACCGAGGGGGAATACACTTACGATGGCAGGAGTCGACAATACTGCGGGGGGTCGAGGAGGAAATGCACCCAGATCAGATAATAGTAATACCCAAAGACAAAACGAGCCAGAGAAGTGCAGGATAAACTCCTGTCACATCCGGCTTCCATTTTCCCCTGCTACGCCCCTGCTTTCTCCCACTCAAATACCGTATTTACTTGTTGAATAGGGTCGTGACCATTTCCTGCAAGGAAGTCAGTGAGGCCACCGCGTCCAACGGCAGGGAAAAAGTATGTTCAACTGTACCAGTTCCTGCTCTGCCATTGCCAGCTGCAAGCTGTTTTGGGCGGATACACCGCCCCCGCCGCCGAAACCGAAGCTCATGATGGGAGGGTCTGATGTACAGTAAGTTCGTGTTCGAATGCTGCTGGTACGGTCCGTTTCATGACAAGCCGGGGGGGCTCAACCAAATGGCGCAGCGGAGAGAGCGCGTTCTGATTGGCCTGGCTGGGCAATCACTGCGCCATTTGGTTGAGCTGTAATCATCAATTTGGGAGAGCTTTGAATTTATTCAAAGCTTATCAATGAGTAATTGACGGAGACCAACGTAGTAGAAGGTCAGATGGCCGAGTTGGTCTAAGGCGTCAGGTTAAGGCCCTGATCTCTTCGGAGGCGTGGGTTCGAATCCCACTCTGATCATGTTTTTTTTGTTTCTCTCGTTGAGTCTCCGACCCCTCTGAACGAGTGAAGTTGGAACGGGTGGATGGAGGCGAAGGAAGAGAAGGGACATGATTTTTTATTCCTTCGAACTGTTTGTTTCTCTGTTGTATGCGACCTCTGTTACAAATATAGGCGGTCTGTTCTGGCCTTTTTTTTCTTTGCCAACACGCTCCTTCAACCCACCCACATAGCCACCTCATGAGTCGTTTTGCCAATAATGTCCCAATCGCAAAACATTTTTGCTCAGTATGCACCTCGCTCGTGGAAGTGCTCATTTTCATCAGAGTATATATGCAAGGTGATATTTCCTTTCTTGTATCTTACTTTCCACTGGCCTTGTAATTACCCTCCTTCATTCGTCATGACTCAACATTCCCTCATTCTCCGACATATCCCCGCGATCAGATGAGCCGAACCCCCTTTCGTCCTCCCCTCCATGTTCCCATCGCCGCATCTCACGGAAATATTCGTTATTTCCGTCATCATCCGAGTCGGGATGATTATATGACGTTGAAGGGCCAGGACTCTGCAACGCCTTTATACGCTTTGAGGATGGGGACGGTGATGGTTGTCTTGATGGCATTGGAGATGGGGTACCCCCGCCCGATCGTTGCTTTCTAAAGGAGGGCAGGAAAATAGGGTTATCATTGATCTCAAAACTAATCCAGACGACAACCAACGCAAACCTTTTGAGACTCGAGGATGTTGCCGCCACTTCTTGAAATGCTTCTTCAAACTCCTCATCGAACCCTTCCCACTGATCATCATCCGTATCCGTGCCCTTTGCGGATCCCGTGACTCTCTCAGAACCTTCGTTCATTACTTCATCCTCATCGGAATCCTCCTCCATCACACGATCCACTTCTTCATCCATTTCTTTCCAATCGTCCTCGCCCAACTTTATTTCTCGTTTCTGCCAGGGCTGATTGCTTGACCGGTCATCGTCTTCTAGCATAGGTACGAGCAGATACTGTTCTACTGCTTCCCGTCGGAATCTGCTGATGCAATCAGAAACCCTGTTATGATATTACGATCAGCAGTAGCACCAACCATGCTGACAAGGGCGTATCGTTCAACTCTTTTATACCATGCTGGCGACACTATCGCTACCCCCGGAATAGTCCTTGCTTGCTCTACCTTTTGGGTATCTTTCTAAGGAAGTCATAAGGAGAGGGTGGGTTGAGCTTGGCAAATACGGACCGAATTCCGAAGAAAGCTAGGCGCACCCTTTTGGCTACAACGTGAGTGACATCGTCGTTTAATTCATGAAAGCAACTTCCGCCGAAGTGGGAAACCTCCCGCCACAAGGCATGCCTTGCGGGCAAAAAGTCATTTGGTATGTGCTTCAAATACCTGCACCAGCAAGAGGCAAACCTTCCTCACCGTGTCGCATCCATCCCGAGCGGGATGACTCCACTGAATATGAAACCTAAGCCGTCGAATACCTGCCTTTTCATCGGTGTCAAAATGGTGCGAACATCGGCAGTTTGGGAGCGCCGTTTTCGGTCGTAAAATGTGGAATGAATCTTTATAAGAATAGTGGACGTATATTCAAGTTCATTGTCATCGTTTTTGAGCACGGCTCGTCGTCGTCGAGCACCAGTTTGCGTTCCGGATGCTGTGTCCGCTGTGGACGTCGCCTCTTGGTCTTCTTTCAGCTGCTGCTGTAGAAGCGGTCGCTTGTTCTGCTGATCAATAACCATGTGCCGCTGCTCGTTCTCAGCCTCTACTAGCAGCTCGCTCTGGAGTTTCTCCTTGTCGATCTCTTCAGCCGTCGAACTTGCGGCAGCATTTCTGGACGGGGAGATATCGTCCTGGAGAGAATCATGGGCGTTATAGCATTCCATTCAGACAAGGGTTTCTCCACATTCCACGCACCAGTGCTGGAATCGCTGAGAAGGGCGCATTGATGTCTCCTATCCCAACAAAGAAAGAATCTGATCCAAATGGTGCGTATCATTTTAGGAACCCGAGACTGCACAGTGAAGCCCGGAGCGATGGCTTAAACTCACAAGGTTTTACTGGGACGATGTTTGATGGATCTTCCCAAATGTCCATTCGATCATCCACGACAACTACCATTGACTGATCCGAAGGAAACAATCGTCGGATGCTCTTAATGGTGCCGCCTAGTCATCCGGAAGCGTTGAGTGTCTCGAGCATAATTTTAGACCGCAATGGGTATCAACGTACTTCCGCTATCGTTTCTTGAAATGATCCGTTCGCCAAAAAGGTTTTTGTCCGGATCGATGATTCGGGCAATGGCCTCTGCGTAGTTCCGCGTTCCCATCGTATAAATATGCAATTCATACAATTTGGTCATTTGGGCGAGGAACTCCCGCGTCCCTGGCCTGCGTGAACGAGGTTATCGGAAGTGCGTCGAAGCATTTGAAAATCCCAACAAGCATTTGTACCTGAACTTTACGTAGTGAATCATGTCGCTCTCGGGTAATCTGACTGGATACGTGTCCTGGTACAATCTCTCTCAGCCTCGACCAATACCACGGGATCCTTCCCCCCACGCTTACCGTCAGGGCGGGATAGTTTGGATTAGCTGTATCGTTCATCCACTCTCCGACAGTACCCTCCACAGCTGTATGAATGATAGTTTGATCCAAGTCCACAAGTAAAGTCAGCCTTTCCTCCTTCACCAGGCGGGCGCTTATTTCTTGCTCAATGCGCGCTGCCTCCTGTATGACATGAATGCGGTTGGTGGTTGATCATCGCGGCCCCTCAATTCTGATGAGACCGTATCGCTCTTTACCTCCTTGCTGACAGTCACACCACGTCCATCATGATTTATGCGGAGTCCTTGCCCATGTTCCATCCTATTCCACAAACAAGCAACGTGTCAACCTCAAAGACATCTACCAATGTGGAAAGTCCCTAAGTGCGGGACATATGGAAACATACGGCATGGGTGCCAGGCACACTCCGCAAACCCCATTAACAAATTGGGGATGACTGCATGGTTCTCGGATCACAAAGAGCTTCCGTCTATGCCAGGAAGGGAATGCAAGCTTATTCAAAAATGATCTAATTGACTCCGGCCGATCATAATTTACATAGCAAGACCTTCACCCCACCCACCTTGAATCTTCAACGACTTCGCCAGCCTTTACAAAAACGCTATCTACAACTCCGGGCCCTGGGGCCCTGCACTCCTCCCTCTCGGATGACCCGCACGAGTATGTAGCAAGGACAGTCGTGGAGTCCACCTGCTGGCCCAGTCGTACGAGAACAGATCTGATTGTAAGCGGGTATTGGTCACTGGGAAGGACCACAGCTTGTGTTTCGGACATCAGAAACGCGTTGTGGAGCTTTAAGCCGGGTAAGATTTCTTTATAACATAGCACCGTGCGAAAGGTGCGTATAAATCAGAACTAATGCGCGGTGTTTAGGCGGAAGAGGATGCACCCATCACCCACCTTGTGGGTTCCTTGAATGTGTTTGATCAGTTTGGAAGACTTTCGTGAATGCCCCACCTAGTACACGGCTTGGGTGGCTTGGGAGGCTTGAGACCCTCGAGAGGTCCATGATGTGCTCTCTTGATCCACAATCTGCTTCTGGCACCCGCGAAAGATGGGCTGGTTTTCCTCGGGATCCCCACGAGTTGCCCCTCCTCAACCTGAACCTCTGACTGAACTTGTCCCACAGCCGCCAACTCCTCCCTCGGTTTCCACGATCGAACGTCCGCAACAACATGAACAGCAACAACAGCCCACCCATCGTTCGTCATGGTGGCGTTTCGGAAGCTCTCGCACCCAGCCAGTACAGTCTCCGCCCCCACCACCACCGTCGCCGCAACCGCCCGTCACCGGTCCAGAATCACCCATCAATGTGGCAGTACTTGTCCAAAAGCCCGAACCTGGGCCGACTGTCGTCTCAGCGGGGTACGACGATTGGTTTTACAAGTATAACAAGTAGGCGGTGTCTCTGTTTTGCTCTGAGCGGTAACTTGATGGGCTAAAAAACTTTCAACTGTGACGGGTGTGGAATTTCATCAGGTATATCATTGGCGCAGCATCGTTGACTGCATTTTCGACAATGCTGTATAACATTAGGCAACGAAGCAAAGGTCAGTATTTATTTTTTGATCTGCCGTCTATGCAGCAGAAGATCCGGATCTGATGATATCGACTTCCCAATTTTCCAGGAAAAATGAAGATTGAGCTGGCCGAACTGATGGAAGACCGCGCTGCTGCAGCCGCGAATCCAAAACTCGCCGCCTACATTTTCGCCGGCCGTTCCTTTACAACCGCGACATGGTTGGTGGCGACCGGATCATTAGCGGCAGGGATGGGTATCGCGTGCCTGATGGGCGTGAACAATGTCAGAACATCCCCTGTGCTATTGCATGTTTCGAAGTCCATAATCAAACTGATCATTTCCCTTACATCAAAACAGTTGAAAGAGTTCTCGGGGAAAATGCGTGAGTATGCTCAAGCTGTTCTACCCTTCCTCCGGCGAACTGATGCCACTTCGGACGCCCGATTTGACCCCGACACAGTCGAGTTTTTGAGGGAGGTGGCGGCGGACTTGAAGAGGGAGCGAGAAGAAGGGCCCTGGAGAGAAACCGGGGGCCATGCGATCATCGGTCAGGGGTTACGGAATACTCTTTGGGGAAAAGATAAGGAACCGCAACGCTGACACCGCTGTTAGGGTGCGTTTTGACGGGTTGTGGTGAGTCAGCACCTGGTACAGTGAAGGGCATTTTGGGGGGCGTTTGTTCAGTATTTATGTTGTACATGCACTATCGCGGAATTTGATTACCTATGCTTCCGCTCTGTCAATCACCAAGTCTCGACTTTTGTTGTCCCTGACATCCTGACAAAGAGATGTTTCAATAGATGTTCTCCTGTTGGCCTGAAGTTTTGTTTTCATTTATTTCACTTCAATTTGTTGAGATGCTACTTGACATGACGCTACTCTGTTCTCCATTCATCTTTCCTGGGTCCTCGCAAAATACATCTCAACAAACGGCAAACCTGACGTTGGATGCTCTGTGATTAAGCCACATCGGAAGGGTTCTGCATTCTGCTCGAGTTATCAGATGGACAAACAAGGATATATGTGAATAGCCGGCAAACTCTCTGTTCACAAAGTCTTAATGCGTGACCGAGAGGAAAGTTGTTATCCCAATGCTCTATCAATTTTGATACGCCTTCGAGGACGTGCGAGAGCCCAAGTCTTGCTTCTCCTTCTCGCCATCCGCACCATTCCCGCCATTCCGTCCACCTTCCCCGTTGAGCAACTGGCCTGGCTTCCCGTTTGCCTCACCCTTTCTTTTTCCCCGACCGACCGCATCCTGGACCCTCTTCATATACGCCTCCAAGCCAATTCCAGAGAACACCAATCCCACTGCCCCCCACTGTCCCAACGACAAATCATGATCGAACCAAAATATGCTCAACAAGATCGAAAACATTTTCCGAGTGACGGTCACCGTGACGAGGCTGACAGCTCCAAACCGTTCCAATGTGTGGAAGATGAAGCATTGCCCCACGGCGCCGCAGACGGCAAACAACATGATATCCCCAATAACTTGCGGGTGAGCTGCGCAGAATGCCATGGCGGTCGAGAGTTCTGTTGTGAAAGGGTTGAGGAGGAGGTACCCGGCCATTAAAGCAGTCGAAAAGAGGTTCATGTACACCATCATGCTGGAACTCGACACCTTGTCCTTTTTAAACAATTGGTCTTGGACAGAGTTCATGGCTCCGTCGAGGAGGAGGTTGATTGATAGGAGCGCGAGACCGTACAACGAGTTTGAGCCTGCGCCTTTCGGTTTACCGTGTCCTTCGTCTGATTCTTGCTTGTGCAAGAGCATGAAGGAGGAGACGCCGAGGGTGATGAGGCCGACACAAAGGTATTTGTGCGGGGGGAAGGTGCGGCGGTATATGATAAAGTTCATGAGCATGACAGGAACGAGTTTGCACGACTTCCCGAGGATCATGGTTGGGAAGTCGACGTGTTTGAGGGAGGCGTAACCGAAGTTGGGAGCGAGGGTTGATAACACGGAGAGACGAAAATAGGAGTTGAGGAGGTGCGCTGATGGGAGTGTCAAGGGTTCGCCCCGCAGTTTCGAGTATACACTTGCGACAAGGGAGGCAATGAGAGATTGGACCATGTTGAGGAAGACAAAGTAGCGGAAACGGCCGCCGGTGTAGGTTGTGGTTGTGACCCGCTCCTGGGTGAGCTGCCAGGTGAGGAAGCAGGCATATATTCCTGCTATACAAAGGGCCAATTCCGCGAACATTGGTGAGGATGGCGAATGGGAAGGTGATGCGGTGGCAGAACAAAACGCGTCAATGGGTTTATTGAGGGGTGTTCAATTCCGATGTGGAGCCAAACCAGCCAATCAAGAGCCCGAGCGTCCGAGCGAGCAACCCATAGTAGGTACCCTCACAGATCTGCAATCTTATGCCCATGCCAAAGCCGATAAACTACATTGACAATACTTCAAAGGAACCACACGTGCTATAGAGTAGATCCATGATGCGTCAATGAGCCCTTTTCCTGCAGTTGTTTGATAATTTTTTGTCCCAAAATGAAGTTCTGCGCTTCCGCCCCACAAGAATGAAAAACATGCCTGAAAACAGGCCATTGGACAATGTTTTCCAGGACATAAAATCACTGCTTTTGTTTTAGGCGTCAGTTTTTCACTGATTAGTGAGACATCACGGACATAATGGGTATATTGGAGTCTTGAAATCATTCGACGAGCGGGTTTGCGCGAGCGCGCTCCGCAGTTACATAACGGGTTGCCATCAAGGTTCGGCAAGGTTCCCGACTGTTCAACAGGCGAGAGCCCCACAAACATTCAGAGCATGGGGCTGCTTCCGGTGCATGCAAAAACCTGGATATTCATTTTACAATCTCAAAATCCAAGCCATCTCCAACAAGTTGAAGACGGAAGGATGATGTACTAAACTACAGGCCCCCGAAACCCAGCTTCAACCCTCCAGCACTAACAACAACGCTACATCGCATACTACAGTGGAGAAACACAGTCAGACGCTTCCGCAGCACAACATATCCAAAGCCATTCAACTCCAAACACTACCTTCCGCGTCCATTCCCTAGCTGTGGCCTCATAGCGAGTCCTGTCCGTCTTGTAGACATGGGCAATCTCTGGCACAAGAGGGTCGTCTGGGTTTGGGTCGGTTAACATGGAGCAGATGGACAGTAGAACTGTGGAATGGGACAGGGGGTCAGTCGCCTTGGAAATGATTCTATTGCCGGATGGACGGTAAAGAAAGAAGAGATCACCTTTTGAGATAGTCAACGCAGGCGACCATTGATCCCTCAAAATGTCCAAACAGATGCTGCCATTGCTGTTGATGTTTGGATGGTAGATTCTCGTGGTGAAGTTGACCTGGGAAACGGCGAAAGGAAATTCATCGTTACTATTCTGCCCTTCGACGGAGTAAATACTCCTGGCATTACCTTAGGAGGCTTGAATGGGTAGTCCGTGGGAAAGTGGATGGACAGGAAGAAGACTCCCCCTTGAAATGGACTGTCAGACTGTGGAAACGCGACGGGATTAATAAATTTGGCAAGCATGTGCCTGCACGTGCAACGGGAACTTGAAAGACATACCGGTCCCATGATTGTCGCTTGCCAGTGCTAATAGATGACAACAACGTCAGTCCCGTTTAAGACCAAGTTTTAATGGAAGTAGAATACTCACGAAAAGGTCGTCACCAACGGGTCCTGCGCTGCAAGAGCTGGGGGGATCGCGTCCGAGGTCTTGCAATTCCTGCCAAAGAAAAAAAGAAGCTTTAGACTACATCACGCACTCGAGGCAAATACAAATAACGGCGCTGCAAGCCGGGCAGTGGTTGGCTCGAAAATAAGATGCAGCGACAGGCTTTCTCAACAAACTGAGGCATTTTACAATTGCCTTAGTCAAGCAAATTACTCATACCAACGTTAGGCAAAGTATGGGCGCAAGAGTATTACATTTCAGTTTTCCGTGTGTCTCGCAACAGTGCAAACCAGTTGCTTCCCATCCAAAGCTTTGCCACCACATCTGCACCGGCAGGCAGGCGCATGAGAGCGACATACCTTGTTAATGCGCTTCAAAGCCATTGCGAGATGTTCAAAAGACGAAACTAAAGGGAGAGTAGGGTGGTTGCCGAGTGGGAGGGGCTGTTGTCTTGTCGAGCTGGAAACTGGATTTGTGATGAGGATGGGAAGTTTTAGTCCCCCTGCCCGATTGATTGTTCTTTTCCAATCAGGCGTGTGGCGCAGGTTACCTCTAAATGGGCAATGCACCGAGTGACCTTGCCGCCACGGAACGCCAGAGAAGACTGAGGAATTGCTCAATTTTCACCAAATATGTGTACAAGTTAACTTTGCCATGGCGGAAGACTTGGATGGTAAAAGAGAAGTATTTCATTATTGAAGGCATCGGTATGGGCCTGCAGGAGGAATTGCTGCCCGTTTCCCCTAAGTCGGATACCAATTAGATACAATATTCGCTCATCTTTTGCCACCCAAGGCTTGTGGGGCTTGTCCAAAGACGCGTCAAGAAGCCAAACCCTTCCAAGAAACTAACAGAGGACCGGAGTGTCCAACAGGGCCCAATAACACGTAAGAAACAGTTATAAAATCATAGACAACCAAAAAAGGCGCTGTGCGCATTTTCCCCATCATGGCACCAGCGCGTGATCCACACGCACCGGCGTTTTCCCACTATGTATACCTATCTGTGCAATGGCCTCTCACCACCGCCCGATTCTGCCCAAAACGAACCCAATCACGACCAACGCCGCCACGAAAAATAGTTTAAACCCCCAGCTGATCAATGGCGCCAACGCGGCGCCAAGTGCTCCTGGTGGACGTTTGTGCATAGCGAGGCGGATAAGTTGGTAGCCGCGGGTGGTGTAGGAAAAGGGCGGGTAGCGCATCATATTGAGGAATTCCATTTTGTGAGGTCGAATCATCACTCCACGCGCGTGAGTGAAGGCTTGGAAACCGGCTTCGCCGTGGTAGGTACCCATGCCGGATGCGCCAACACCACCGAAGGGAAGTTCAGCTGCGGAAGGAGGTCAGAAACTTAAATAAAATCCCACATGATTGGAGAGCAGATGAGCAAAACGGAGGAGCTTACTAAGCATGTTCATGAGGAAATCGTTGCCCATCATAGTGCCGGACTTGGTTCGGGCCGTGATGTCTTCAATCACTTTGGTGCTGCGAGAAAAGGCGTAGCAGACCAATGGCGCCTCCCTATTTCACATAAGGGTTAGCGACTGCTTGACATGGCTCCGACCAAAGCAAAGGCGAATGACATAGAGGGACAGCAAGGGATATTCACCTGGTGTTGACGTACGCAATAGCTTCGTCCACATCCTCAACCTCAATGATAGGCAAGAGAGGTCCAAACAACTCGTCCTCCATGGTGGCATTCTTGGTAGCGTCCTTTCCCACTCCGGCGAAGACTGTCAACCCAATGTACTTGTCTTTTGCGTCGACATCACCACCAGCGATGACACGCACGCCAGGGGCGTTCCTTTGTTTCTCCATGATTGAGACCAGACGGTCGTAGTGGCGGTCGGTGATGATGCGGGCATAGTGGGAGACTTCGCGGGGTTTGTCGCTGAGGAGTTCTTTGTACGCTTTGGGTATAGCGGCGTAGAGAGCTGGAGCAATCTTGCGGGGTACGAGGATATAGTCGGGAGCGATGCATGTCTGGAGAAAGGACGATGTAAGGGTAAGTAACATCGTCCTCGCAATGCGCCGTTTTCTCCCGATATTTGACTGGGAACGACCTCTTTCGTACCTGACCAGCGTTCACCATCTTGGCCCACAATACCCGCTTGGAAAGGATGTCCACATCCGCGTCCGGCGCGACAATCACAGGACACTTTCCACCCAACTCCAGGACAGCTGGTGTCAAGTGCTTTGCGGCAGCTGTTTGGATGATCTTTCCGACCATGGTGTTACCCGTGTAGAAAATGATGTCAAACTGTTGCTCGAGGAGGAGGGTAGTTTCCGGCACGGCGCCGGTGACGATCTTGATGGCAGTCATGTCCATGTATTTGGGAATGAGACGAGCCATTGCTCCGGACGCGCCCACAGAGACTTCCGAGAGTTTAAGGACGACAGAGTTTCCGCCGGCGATGGCAAAGGCGAGTGGAGCCAACAGCAGTTGGTAGGCGCTAGATAATCCGTGGTGGGTATGTTAGATAGAGATTCGATTTGTTCCAAAAGACGGTACCATTCCTTCCACATCCTTCTGTTCCCCCTTCGTCTACGCTGCACCCGCCAATCAGAAACGGAACAAGACACTCACTAGTTCCAAGTGCCAATAACCAAAGCCAAACCGTAGGGATCTCTTCTGATCTCCAGCCTGTCCAAAGCGAAGACGATTCCGGGGACAACCCTCTTTGGTTTAACCCAGTGATCAATTTCGGCAAGGATGCCCGCAATCTCGTTCTTGACGGGCATCAAGTCGGCCATGAAAGTTTCTGTGGGATGCTAGTGTGAAAGGGAGTTAAGAGATAACATTTGAAGATTTCATTGAAATAAAACCTGGTCCCTTGATGAAG
Source organism: Borealophlyctis nickersoniae (assembly GCA_027604605.1). Classification (NCBI taxonomy): domain Eukaryota; kingdom Fungi; phylum Chytridiomycota; class Chytridiomycetes; order Rhizophlyctidales; family Borealophlyctidaceae; genus Borealophlyctis; species Borealophlyctis nickersoniae. Next base: position 25,176 of record JADGKA010000121.1, on the reverse strand, counting down.
ACCTTACCTTGCGCAAATCATCGTAAGCAGCTCTTGTGAACGTGTCCTCGTTTTCGTCAATCATTTTATAGAGAGCGCGCAGTTGGGCTTTGCGCCAGGCTAAGGGGCGCGTAACGCCGTCCCTAAATGCTTTGCGGGCATTGTTTACAACCTTGAACATTTCAAGGGTGGGGTACGGTTAGAATACCCAACTGAGCCGTTCCTCGACACTTTTGCGTCCTCTGTGATCTAACTGTTTGATACCTTTGGAATTTCCTCCATCGGAGTGTATGACGCTTCAATTTTTACGGCCATTCTGATGTCGGGGTGTGCTTCAAAAGGAGGACGTTGTCTCTTGTTTATTATATGTGTGCTTGAATCTACTGCCAGCAGTAGCAGCGAGAGGCGATGGGTGGTAGAGGTGGACCTTTATTTTTATATGTCCACCTTTTATACAGGGACCCTTCGGACTATGCGGACTTCCATGTTTTGGTTGGGTGTGGTGTGGTAATGCATCGCAACTGCAAGCGCAACAGGGCAGCGGAGCAGGCACGTGTGGGTGCGGGCCGCCTCCAGTTTCACACCCAAAGAGCTTCTTCTGCGTTTGGCGGGTGGCTGCTGCATGCAAAAGGTTTTTGCGGGGTGGGGGCCATCTGGGGTCGTTCCATTCTTTGCCCTGAACAGCCAACCGACTGGACCGTCCACCCGGTCAACCGACCGGATTGACTGAACTGACTGGCTGACTTGCTGCCTCTGGCTGCCTCCCTCCTTCCGCCTGCTTGTCCCCCCTCCGAGAGAGACAAAAGGGTCAACCCAAATCCTCCCTCATCTGACCCGAATATTGGGGTTGTGTGCTTGAGCACCACAAGCAATTTGTGTTCAGGTGCCTTTGAGACAAGCCACATTAGTAATCAAGCGCTCCATCATTTCCTTTTGCGGAATTGATGAACCACGCATCTATCATTCATCTTTCCAGAGAAGGCTTGGCTTCTCTCTTCTTCAGGACAGCCCTTTCTTTGGTTTTTCCTGACTGCCTGAAATCAAAGTGAGGGTGATCTGAGGACGCGAGGGTGTCAAAGAACTTGTCTCGTTTCTTTGAAAACGGTGATCACCACCATTGGAGTTGTCGAGGCTCGCCCAGTGACAGCAGTAACCACTCACTATAAACCGGAAACGCGACAAAGGGTTTCGCCATCCTTTCCCACCACCGAGACCGCGCCAAACAATCTTCTCCGCTCGGAACCCCTGAAAATCGAAACGCAGAGTAATGTCCACGTCAAACCCACCACCTTCATTCTGTCCCGGCCCCTACTTTTTTTCCCACCGTATCTCCCCCTGCCTCTTTAACCTCACCTCTGCTTCCATTCTCCTTCTCTTCATTGTCCTGGCTGGATCGGGGTGGTATTTTGACCTCTTGTCCAGGCATGCTGCGCACAGGCAGCGCAGGAGGGCTAGTGGAGATCGGGGAGTCAGGAGGAGGCTGTTGGACGAAGGCGGGGAAGCCAACGGAGACGACGAGGAAGACGAAGAAGCTCCCAGCAGCGACGTGGTGAGTATCCTATTGAAAAGAACAGAAAACATAATAGCTCGTCCCAAGTGAAACCAATCCTGGTCTCCCTGGCCTTCACTGACAGAAGCTGGTGAATTTCATGTAGAACTCCCATGCACAGCCAATTCGTCCTGCTGCACCATCCTTCGATGCGGCGTCATCTTCACCCCTTTCAACCGCCGCACGTGTCTTCTCCACTATTGCCTTGCTTACCTTCCTCCTTGATCTTGCGGTTGACCTTTACCATGTTTCTCATCCTGAAATCCCGACCTCCGTATCTCGCAACGTGACAGCCCGCACAACTGCAGATGTATTGGCATCCTTTGCATGGCTGATTGAAACTGCCTTCGCCTTTTTCGTTGCGACATTGGGGATGGGTGATGCCGGGTTTGGGAGAGAAGGGTCACCAAAGGTTCCGTTTGTGCTGCAGCAGTTTTGGGGCTTGGCATTGGTGCTGGAAACCGTGGAGCTGTATCAGTGGGCGATCAATATTGCGGATCCGCTATTGGGTATGTCGCTGTCTTTGCGCTTAATTCGCCATTGACCGAGATTAATCTGTCATGCCAGGTATCGGCGGTGTTGTGCATCCATTGGACTCGTCAATCGATGCTGCCCATTTCGTTCTCTTTGGATTCCGCTATGTTGCCATCGCCACATTGGTGGTATTTGCGATTGTTCACCGCGCCACAGCTGCGCGCAATCGCCGCGGCGCTGACCTTGAATCCGGTCGCAATGTCTCGGATGCAGCAGCACCCAAATCTTTTGGGTGGTCGGAGTCTATCCGCAAATGCAAAAAACTCCTACCTTTCCTTTGGCCCCGCCCGAGGCGACTCCAGCTTCTTGTGGTCGGATGTTTTATCTTGCTCGCACTTGGTCGCGCCGTCAATCTTCTGGTGCCATGGCAGTACAGGGAGATTGTCAACGATTTAACCCCGAACGGTGAAACAGACCCTGAGAAGCGTCGACCATTCTTTGCCTATGGAGCCATCTTCCTCTACGTTTTCTTCCGCTTCCTACAAGGCGGCGTCGGTCTCCTTTCCTCCCTTCAATACTTCCTCTGGATTCCCGTCGGTCAGTACACGACTCGCGAGATCTCCGTCCGCATGCTCGAACACCTCCATTCCCTTTCTCTTCAGTTCCACATCAACCGCAAAACCGGCGAGATCCTTCGAGTGATGGACCGAGGCACAGCGTCAATTGGCTCCCTTCTTTCTTATCTGGCTTTCAATATCCTTCCGGTCTTCGTGGATATTGGATTGGCCGTGGTGTTCACCGCCTGGATCTTCGATTGGGCAATCGGATTAATAGTTTTCACGACAATGGCGTTGTACATTGCATGTACAATTTGGATCACCGAATGGAGGACAAAGTTCAGGAGAGAGATGAATGATCTGGATGCGGCGAGTCGGGCAAGAGCGGTCGATTCTCTGTTGAATTTTGAGACCGTCAAATATTACAACAACGAGGTGTGACTTGCTCAGTAATTTTTGGACCAGAAATGTCTGACACCGCAACTCACTGTCACCAATTGAAAGGAATGGGAAGTACGTGAATACGAGAAGTCCATCCTTCTCTATCAAGTGGCCGATTGGAAAAGCAATGCCAGTTTGAACGTCCTTAATACCGCCCAAAATGTCGTCATCACCATTGGTCTAATGGTCGGACTTCTTCTGGTTGCAAAGCGTGTTGCGGATGGCGAACTGCTCGTGGGAGACTTTGTGTTGTTCTTGACGTACCTTCTGCAGCTTTACCAACCTTTGAATTGGTAAGATTTCACGTTTTCCCCCTTAAGTTATTTTTTCCTTGCTGAATCGCGTGCCGAATTTTTACTAGGTTTGGAACATACTACCGCGTCATCCAACAAAATTTCATTGACATGGAAAAAATGCTGGACTTGTTTGAGGATCATAAAGGACTGGATGATGCCCCGAATGCCAAGGAGCTGGAGATAAAGGAGGGTGGCAGGATCACTTTCGGTATGTGGTAATTGATTTGAATTGCGATGTCGTGGCCGTTGAGTTAATGATTTTTGCCAATGAATAGACAAAGTGCATTTTGCGTATGATGCGCGGCAGGCAGCGTTGAGAGGCGTGTCATTTGAAGTACCCGCAGGGAAGACGGTGGCGCTTGTGGGGCCCTCGGGCGGTGGGAAAAGTACCATTTTCAGGGTAGGCGCGCTGCGATCCGTTGTCCTCAATCCGTTGACGATGTCTTCAGTTTGTTCCTTACTGGTTTTTGGTTCCCTTTTTTGACTATCCTTTGCAGCTTCTTTTCCGCTTTTACGACGCTACAGATGGCAGTGTCTCAATTGACGGGCAAAATGTGAGCCGGGTGACACAAAAGTCTCTCCGACAACATATCGGCGTCGTGCCACAGGACACCGTCCTGTTCAACGAGACCATCCGCTATAATATTCGCTATGGACGCGTAGACGCGACCGACGCGGAAGTCGAGGCAGCTGCCAAGGCAGCCCACATTCATGACCGAATTCTGAGCTTCCCCGATGGTGAGGTTCTTCTTGTTTTCGAGATGTAGCACGCCGCAGTTTGTTAAGTATCTTTGGGCAACAGGTTATGATACCAAAGTTGGTGAACGTGGTCTCCGTTTGTCTGGCGGTGAGAAACAACGTATTGCAATCGCTCGTACACTCCTCAAAAACCCTTCCATCATTCTTCTGGACGAAGCCACGTCTGCTCTGGACAACACGACCGAACGCCTGATCCAAGAGTCCATCAAAACCCTCAGCTCAAATCGTACGACTCTAGTGATCGCCCACCGTCTCAGCACAATCGTCGATGCCGACATCATCCTGGTCATGAAAGACGGGACGATTGTCGAACGTGGCACCCATGATGAGTTGTTGGCCAAGGGAGAGGAGATGGCCAGGAAGCGGGGTGAGCGGAAGGGAAGTGTGGTGGGTGAAAGTGGAGAGGGAACATATTATGGCATGTGGATGAGGCAGTTGGGAGACGAAAGCGCTTCTTCGCCAGTGGGAAGTGTGGTAAATGGCGGGAACGCGGCCGTCGGACCGAGTGTGGGCGGAGCCGGCGCGAGTGACGGTGGTTTCCATGGACATGGATTCTCTGGGTTTCATGGGCAATCGCAGCCATCTCAGCAAGGGCAAGGACGTGGGCAAACGGATCTGAAAGGGAGAAAGAGAAATCATCCTTGAAGGGGGGATGGAACGGACAGCGGGGCCATGTACGGCCCTAGCCGGGTAGGGCCGTTCACGTTTTTGCAAGTTTGGTCGGTTTGGTTCCTTTGCAAGAATGTAATAAAGTGGTAGTATCCAAAGCATTTATCACGACCCTGGGCCCTGAAATGAATGCCAGCACCAGCCCATCTACAACAAAACAACACATCCTTCCTCCCATAATCTTCCTTGTCGTCCTGCTCGATACTTCCGCGTTTCTTCTCCGAAAATATCGTCGGCAACCCACCATTCAAGCGTTTTGCTGTTCTCGGCGTCATACCCATCTATTTGAGCTCCAATTACCGTCGCGGCGCGACTAGCTCTTAGGAAAGATCCAGGAGCCCCTGACAGCAGAATACCTACTATCAACGAACACGGCTTTCAAACTGTAATCACTTCCCCTGCGAACAAACAGAAAGAGTCGACAGTGTGTGCTATTTCTCAGCCAGAAGAAACAGACAGCTCTCCATTTCCCCGACACGGGCACCACCTTTTCGTCCAGCCCGACAAAGCAGGAAGCCATGGAACACGAGATTTCCCCACCACCTGACGCGACAGGCCCCGCCTACGACTCTGAACCCTCCGTCGACGACAATCACGAGACGTCCTACTCTGACGTGCTAATCGAATACGACGCCGACGACGAGACGGGGCATGGAGCCGGGAATTATGGGTCTCATTGTGAAGAGTTGATGGCGTATGAGGATGATGAGGAATTTGAAGGGCAAATTGGGCAAGCGGTTGGGAGTGACGGCGGAGACACGGCAGAGAAGGTGTTCGCTGATGGGGGATCAATGTCGCCTCCTACTGGAGTTGTAGCGGGGGCAGCTTCGATTGGGAACGGAGATGTGGGCGATGAAATCGATCAAAGTATCGTTGAGAAGAAACTAGAAGAGGGTGATGGGCGGGGTGAACGCATGGTTGAGACGGTGACAGATGACGATGGGCGAGAGGAAATCCCCAACGATGAATCACTCCTGCGCGCTGAATATGGCGACGCACATTTGCAAGAACATGAACAAGAACAAGCTGAATTCCTGGCGGAGGGCGACGGTGATCAGTCGCCGCATGACCTGGCATCTACATCTTACATTGTGGTCTCCGACGGTGATGAGTCTTCTGGTCCGTCCTCCTCTCCGAACCGCACCATCGTCACCACCACCGTCCCCACCGTCACCGCTGCACATACTCATTACGGTGAAGGAGACGGTGCCTCAGCGGGAGGATTTGAAGTCGTTGAAGGGGTGGGTGGTGATCATGGCGATGCAGGTGGCGATGTCGGGGGGATGTGGGATTTGCCTTGCGTCTTGCTCTATTTCAAAGAGGACATCTTCGCTATGTTCAAAAAATGGGACAATCCCTCTGTGCCTGCCGAGCAGAGCCCAATTTTTGAGGATGAAGAGACTGGGTATAAGGTGTTTGAGAAGCCACTGACCTTCTGCATTGCAGCGCTCAAGAGGATGTTCAATATCGAGAATGACGTTGTCATCGAGTTTCCCCAGCTCGATATTTCTCTCCATGAGGTGAGGCTTCGAAATGTACGTTCTGGTATTGACGCTGGCTGCAAAATTCATTCGTGGCCCTTTCAAATTTTCAGGCGATGGTACACACCAGAAATTTGAATTTTGAAACAATCTACGACTGGTTTGAAGCTGTCATGATCCAAGAAGAAAAACAAGATACGCTTCGGATGCTTATGATTGAGGTAATCAATTCAGTTCTGCGCTACCACGTTAGCGCCAATGAGAAGCTCAAATATTTTATCACACAGCAATCCAAGTCCATTCCACGCCGCATCCGCGCCTTGAACAATCTCTCGATACTCGCCCGAGAGGGCGGTCTATCAACCAATCCCATTGTCATTAACTCGGATGAGGAGGACGACTATGCCAATGATATCGGCAAGGGAGAAGATGATAAACAACATGAAGGCGATGACCAACATTACGAAGTCGATGGCGGCGCCGTCCGCGCAGAGACGGAACCGTATGAAATTCCAGAGGAGTACCCAAGTCAGGACGACAATGAAATTGCTGACCCCAACGAAGAGGTTCACCTCGCGGCCGGGGATGTGCGCAGTGAAGGTAAGTGTCTCGGTTGAGGACTTCAGTTAGTGCGGGAAGGAGTTTCATCAACAGCAACTGTGTTCCACTTTCAGGGGCCGAATTTCCTGATATGCCGATCTCAGCCGTGGAATCGAATGATGCCGCTTCGGGAATCCGGGATGCGGATTCCGCTAGCGTCGTGTCAGATTCACAAGCCGGATCGAAGCGGGGCGGGGAGGCCGAGGACCGCGAAGGTACATGATTTATGATCCGTATGCTGACCGCCACTGAATGCGCATGTTGGTGTTAACTTTCGTGGTATCGTCCCACAGAGGAAGCGAAGAGGGTCAAAGTCTAACATTGCGTGTCCTTTTTCTTTCTTTCCGTGTTCGATGGTCAAGAGCAAACCTTGTTTCGATTATCCCATTTTCTTTCGCACAACAACATCAAATACCCCTCTCATACACAACGCACGGACATTTCCCCGTCAGCTCGATTTCCCAACTTGCCCGGAATCTTTCGATGCCCACCGCTTTTTTGGCGTTACAAAGCAAGCTCCGTCTCTCAATAGCACCTTTTCCGGTGGGATTTGTGGTGTACAAAACGGGATTGGGGGTTGGAGAGTATGGTGGCTGGGCATGAATTGCACATAGCATTCATGAGAGGGGATGGTACGGATTTTCTTTGCGTTTTCCTTTGTGTTTATGCTCCCTTTGAAGGACGAGGGGCTCCGGCGGCATTGTTCTTCTTGTAAATTCGATTTGTTTCGTTTCGCGGGAGGGTGAGGGATGCGGAGGGAGATAGCGTGTTTTCTTTTTCTCTTTCGACAAAAAGGTGAGGGTGATTTCAATAAAGCAAGTTTCAAATGCAAATCATCTCAGTACTAGTTTGCCGGAAATGTAATGTGATTCTATTATCAGTCTCATGGAATGATGGAGTCCTGTCATGCATCAAAGATGTAACAACTAGAACTAAATAAGGTCCATCTAAACTGATCCTACGTTTCCCTGAATGTCGAGAACGATACGGTACCGAACGTCTCTGGAATGGACCAACCAAGAGCAATTAACAAAAATTACTTCTCCGAGACCTGAAATTCAGCAACATAAATTCCAACACCACTCACCCCTTCAGACCTTGGCAACCGCCCGGTGTGAAGCGCGATCGCGGCGACGCGTGGCTGGTCGTGTGGCTTGCTGGTAAACTTTCGACTTTCGCACGACAAACGAACCTGCCCTTGGGAACCACTTGGGAACCCAACTGGTGCACAGCAAGCAGGCACCGAATGAACAGCGATCTCTGATTTCATACCCGGATAAAATGGCGAGCACTTGTACACCTCTTGGAGAGAATTACGGTGAGAACTGTTCCATAGCGAGGGCCTATGGCCAAATGGATACGGCGCCTGACTACGAATCAGGAGATTCCAGGTTCGACCCCTGGTAGGCTCGCTCGGTAACTACAGTTCCGCCAACGCAGTTTATTTTTTTGTGGAACTTCAGTGGAAACATCCGCTACGGTATCCGAAGTTAATTTTCATTCCTGTGTGACCGGGCGCGACCATGTTTGGGACGTGGACATCTGTCTTTGAGGAAGGTGGCGCCGAAACGGTAATTTTGAAGAGTGGCGGATCCCAAAAGAGCAGAAGGGACAAAACGTGCGTGCGGACGGGCGGCCCCTCGGGCCCGCAGGAGAAGTCGATTTTGGGCTGGCTTGCAGGTTGCGATAACAACCAGGGACACCAGGAGTGAAGGACAAAAAGCGCACAAACTTTCTGGCAGGATCCTCTTCTTAAAAAGATAAACCTCATCATTCTTCGTGCTCCCTCTTTTCCCCCGTCGCAAAGAAAAAGGGTCTCGCTTCAGGCATTCACCGCGCAATTCCGTTCCTCGTTTGATTTCTTCCCTGTCGTCGGACGAATCAAATTCCTTCCTGTGTCGATGCTTTGGTTGGCCTGAACTATCTTTTACACTTTGCAATATAGAGGTGTGTATGTAATCATATGAGACTGGAGAAACGGAACTTGGTTGGAAGGCGGGGAGGCCATGAGGCAGTTTGAGGGCGAATTGAGGACGGTGGGGGGTCTCCTATTTTTGTTTGTTTGTTCAGCATTTCGCAGGCATTGCCAAGGCCGACAAAGGAGCGGACGTGGGAGCGGGAGCCACCCGTTTGACATTTCGCGAGTTCGGGGATTTTGAAATTGAAAATTTCGCCAAGAGGGAACGACCGCGCCATCCGGGTACAAGCTTTTTTTGCACAGCCCGGATCCCCGATATGGAATGAAATGACAGACACCTCCCGCTTATGGCCACAACACGCCTCCAACATGCAACACCCAGCAAATTGCCTCTCTGCCAACGGAACCGCCCGTCGGCCTTCTTCCTCCTTTTTTCTCTCGGTGCGCAGACGAACAGAGCAGAGAGTGTCAAGTTGAATAAAAACAACGCCCCGTGGGAAAAGACGACCCCCCATCCCACATTGCTATTTACCCATCTCTCCGGACACACACTCTCTCTCTGTGACGGCATCGGCCCTCCCACCGTCGCCATTGGTTACTTCCATCTGCCTTACCGAACGTTCACACGCCTCGCGCTTCTCCTCCCCTCATTCCTTCCGCCCTTGCGCAAACCAACCCGCTCAGGCTTATTGTACGAATCACCTTGCACTCACTAACATAACATCTACTTGTGATGGTGGGATGGTGGGAGGGACATGGACTGGACTGGACTGGCCAGTGGCCAAGATAAGATGGCCGTGCGGAGTGGAGCGGAGTCTGTGTGCGCTATTTTTGGATCAAGCACCCGATGTTGTTCTCTTCGGCTGACCCCTTGCTCCCTTTCTTCCCTTTGCTGCTTAAAATAGGCGACATCACTAAAGGCGTATACTATTTGGAGAGGCGTATCATCGACACCGCTCCAATCGTTACCCGGTCGCCATAGAGGTGTGAAAACGTTTCTGAAAAACCTCAAATACTCCACCCCTTTCCCTGCATTTCGCTCATCTTGTTTCCCTTTCTTCCAGATAGACTTTGTTTATACACATAGAAATTAGTTCATTTCATCAACAACACCCAATCCACACCCTTCTCTCTCACCATGCCCAAATTGCCACCTGGAGCCCAGGAGGTTCTTGCACGCGTTCCATGGAAGCCCATCTTCCAACGGTTACCCGGAACATGGCTTCTTCTGCTCCTTCCGTTCGCCATCTTCGGGCCAGTTTACCTGCCGGCATCCTTTGGCATTTACTACTTCATCCTGCACTTCCTCTTCCTTCTCAACAACTGCCGTTCCGCTTACGGCATGTACGTTTGCTACAACAACGCAAAAATGTACTCGGTAACGGACTGGCTCCAAAAATACTGCGACGACACCGGCACCGTTGACGGTAATGACACTCGCCACGACCTCCCTTACGAACACGTTGTCCACGTCATCATCCTTCCGAACTACAAGGAGGAAATGGACACCCTTTGCGAAACTCTCGACGTTCTCGCGAGCCATACCCGCGCAGTGTCCCAATACAAAGTATGCCTCGCGATGGAGGAAACGGAACAGGGATGTGAAGAGAAGGCGCAAACTTTGATGCGCATGTACGCCGAGTCTTTCTACGAGATCACCTACACGGTTCACCCAGCCGGTCGCCCCGGTGAGATCCGTGGGAAGTCCAGCAACGTGTCCTGGTCGGCGTCGCAGATGGCGTTGAGGAGTGGGGGTTACGGTGCACGGCATGAACATGAGGTCTTGACGGTTATGGATGCGGACACGTGCTTTGCGGAGGACTATTTCAGCGCTGTCACCTACCACTATGCCGTTGCGTCGCCCGAGCAGCGCAAGATTATGATGTTCGCTCCCGCAACCGTTTTTGACCGGTAAGGTTGACGTTTCGAAACTCACCCGTTGTACTGGGCATACTCAACTCACAATCTCTCTCAAATCGCAGCAACTCGAAGAATGTGCCCGTCTTCGTTCGCGTGACCGACATGTTCTGGTCCATTGGTGTCATTTCCAACTTGTACCCGTCATCCGCGGTCAAGATCCCTTGCTCAGCTTACTCTGTTTCCATGGACCTCGCCGTTTCCGTCAACTTCTGGGACGCTGGACCAGAAGCCATTGGAGAAGACATGCACATGTACCTCAAGTGCTTCTTTGCGACCGAGGGTCATGTCATTGTCAAGTCCATCTTCTCACCGGCTTCCCAATGTAACGTCGAGGGTACTGGCGTTGGCCTGAAGGGCTACATCAACTACCTCCAAGCCCGATACACGCAGGCTAAGCGTCATTTGTGGGGTTCCTTGGACACGGGTTACGCTATCCGTCGCACCATTTTGGGTCTCTTTGCGCCCAACGCCGACACTACCGAGCCAACCGTTGCACTCAGAAATACCAGCGTCACGAAGTCCGGAAAGGAGGAACGCAAGACCAACTACAGATTGCGTGTCCTGGCCGAGCTGATGCACCGTATCCTCGAATCCCACATCCTCATGGGCCACCTTTTCACCCTTATCATCACTTCGACTTTGATCCTCCCGCTCCGCTCGTCTTTCTCGTACGCCCTCGCTACGTACTTTTGGGGTATCTTGTCCGACGAACCCGTTCACCCATACGTCGAGTTCGCTTTGAACGTTTCCTTCTGGGTCCGCATGTCCATCATCGTGCCAAACGTTATTATGATCTGGTACTACGAAAAGTACCACCAATGGGTCGGATTTGAACGGTGGGCCCTCGCCGAAAAGCAGCCCACCCAGACGTACAACCGACTCCAGCACCAACACAAGGCGTTGGACGGCAAACGCGTCGACTCTGCCAAGTCCCTTTCGGAGGTTGCCAACATCTCCGGCACCACCACCTCATCAGGGCAACCCCAGGAGCTCCGTTCAAGCGACGCATTCATCATCTCTCCCGCTCACGCCCACCTCAAAGTTCACTACCTCGGCAAGCGTGCCCAGCTCTCCTCGCCCCGCGAGTACCCTCGCAACCTGTTGGACTGGTTCACCATTCCCGTCGCAGGTTTCCTCTTCTACGTCATGCCTCAATTCCACGCTCAAGTCTCGCACTTGTTCACCGACAGTCTGGACTACAAAGTCGCCGCCAAACCCCAACTCTCTCGCCCTGTCCTCCCAACATCATCACCAGCCGCCGCTTACCACGACCAGGAGGTATCAATAGCGTTACCAAGAGATTTGCCGCTTGCCTCGCCACCGCCGCCCGCGTACGATGCGGCGGTGTCAGGACAGGCGTTCAACCTCAACCTGGGGATGCACAAGGCGCGGATCGGAATGGGGCTGGGATACGAGAGCGATGTCCGGAGCGTCGCCAGCTCAAAGGGGGATGAAGGGTATTTTGAGGAGTTCGTGGAGGAGGTGCCAGGGAGTGTAGAACGTGTCGGCCTCATTACCGGACGTGTATAATTCGGGGCGCTGTGTATTTGTGGGTTTCGCTAAAATGAAAAGAACGGGAAATTGTAAATGATGGGATGGTGGAGTATTTAGTGATAGGAAGGGGGATCTGGGCCAAGTCTTAGCGATTTAAAATGAATTGTTATTTTTAGATGAAAACAAAAATTGAAAAGCTCAGCCTTGGGAGAACATCAATATATGATGATGACGATGATGCTCTTAGTCTATCTATATGTGTGCAAAAGTTGGCTGACAGAGGGACAGCAACCAGAGGGACAGCAACCAGAAAAATCGTAAAAAACATTTTACCGTACTATATTTCTCTAAATTGTCGGTGGCTGGAATCGAACCAGCGTCAACGCGGATTTGTGTTGCTTGGAAACTCCACAACGCGGCGTACTACCACTATACTACACCGACTTCGTTAAATGGCGGGTCCCCACACTACTCCAGAATGGAAAGGCTCGTGGACTACAGAGCTGCTCGAAGTTGGTAACCGGATGAAAGGCTGGAAAAAATGCTGCTTTCATGAAAACATCAAAAGCACAAAGGACCCTTATTGATCATGTTTTCTTCTTTCTTCCATTTGAATACCACACTTTTATGGTAAAATCCGCAGAACATGACGCCAATATCGGTTCCACAGGGTGAAAATCAACTGCATATACACGGTCTGTATGACCTTCCAATCGCTGGATAAGTTCGCCCGTCCCCTGAAGCGTATTCAATTCAGCAGCAAATCAGATGGATTCAGGAGAAAACGGTATTTGCGCTCGTACCTCTGGTCCCCCCACACTATATAAATATACAAATGGATCCGCGCTCCCTGTTGCGAGCAGAATACTTGACTCAAGTGATTTGTCCTTCTCGAAGCTAACAAGTGCGCGTCGTCAGTTAATACCGTCCGCTAACGGTTGATTGAGCCCTGTCATTGCTTCTGAGTTGGCCAACACTTACGTGTTTTTGTCCGCATCATCGGCCTGGAGCTCGTCTTTGGCGTACATTTGGTCATGACTGGTTGTTCGTTTCATGCTTGTGCCTGGCAGCAAGAAAACCCAATTATTAACTCTGAATCGTAAGCAAAAATGTAATCGCATTCACAAGTACCCACCGTCTTTTGCATGGTAGAACGAGCTTTTGATCGGCCAGTTCTTGTTTTTGTAGCCTTTTAATGCGTGAACGAGCCGGCACGTCGTTTGCGGTGGTGAAAACCCGCGATCGTAAACTCTCATCACTAAAATGCATCAGGCGATGAGATCCCATATGCTAAGTGAATTTTAACTGGTGTTTCAAGCACATTACGAACCATTGTCATAACTATTTACAGCCATGTAACGTGGTTCTTCATCTGCTTGCAAAAGCCTGGGTTAGAAAGTACTCATCAATGAATGGGAAGGAAACCACTTACCCGCGCCGATATGACAGACTGCAAGGTGGGATATCGGTTTCTTTGTTGGCTCATTCACAAATGCCTGAATGTATTTTCCTGCTCACATCGACGCTTTCGGTTACAACTGCGCGAAGCTCAGTGCACAATCTCGTTGGTTAGGGACCAACCTGTTCGCACATCCCAGGTCTTCAGATGCCCAGCCGCATCCGCAGAAATAACATACATGCCATCCTGATAAACGTATCTGCAAAACCGGAACCCATTTGAGTTATGGGATCCTTCGTCACGGTAGAACTCGATGCCCTCGAAGGCAATTCATGACACACGTACAATGAATTCACCATTGAATCATTCCGCATCAGCAATGCATTCTCCGGCTTGCGCCTATCAACCATCGACAGCACGTTCCGTGATGTACCGTTGAAGAAGATATTGCGATCTACAGGCCAACGATCAGTATAATGCTGCCTAGGCATGCTTTCCACCACCGTCGGGGGCCTCACCTTGCGGACTGAAGCGAACGCACTGGACAAATCCTTCACTGTCAAATGAATCCACCAGTTTCCCAGCTTCCACATCCCATATCTTGCATGTCTGATCATATGCTCCGGACAGGAGCTCTAACGAGTCATGCGACCAAGACAAATCGGAAACATTCAAGTTGTGCTTTTTGAAGCAGTGAAGCTAAGGACGTGAAAAATGAATTACGTTGAGCGAAAACTGATAATCCAAAAAAAGGGCCGCTTTACCTCTTTTTGTGTCCCTGTTGCATCCCACACTCGCACAGTCTTATCAAAGGATCCAGACGCCAAAAATTTTGCACATGGAGAAAATTGAATGGCGTAGACCGCTCCGCTGTGAGCCTGTGGGTCATGCATTGATGAGGAGACCATAATGGGGCACGCTTACAAGTGCCAGACAATTCCCTTACCTTCAGTTCGTGCTTCAAGTGGAAGTTTCTCCGATCCTTGTGCTTATCCCGAGTAACATCCCCTGCAGATTCGCCTTCAGCCTTGTATTCAGTACACGTCCCGCCTAGGCATATGGTTCATACCAAACACATCCTGCTGGTCAGGTCCTCCGGTCTTCACCCCAACATCCGACGGCGAGAGGGCGTCTGGCGGTTCTAATGCTTCTAACGAGTCAATCGTGAAAGGTAGTACTTTGTGGGCCATCATATTGTAGCGAGCTGAAAGCTCATATAATGATTTTTTTAGGGCCATATTCTCCTGTGGCCGGCCGTTAGTGGGGGAATCGGGCACTTCGGTAATCAACTTCACGCATACTTCTTCCACACCTTCTCCAGCACTTCCACCCTTTGCCTCAAAGCCCTGGCTTCCTTTGACAATTTATCTTGTTGCGCGTCCATGTTGAGGGAATGGAGGCCAGGTCGCTTTGAAAAGCCTACGTGAGAACTGAAATCCGTTTGTCACAAAATAAACGACAAACATTATATAGCTGCAGACAATACGGTGCAATACCTTGTCCCGGCCAGGAAAAATAGGTATCCCGGTCGTCAATTTGTAAATAGTGCTTGTGCAAAAACTTTTGCCAATGGACTCGAACGCGCTGTGGCCATGTCCGACAGCCGTTTTCTGGTGATGATCATTTCCAAGAACGCGTATTATGTAAGGGCAACACCAGCCACGCCTTCCCCGTGTAATTCGAAGAACACCAAGATGTTTTAAAAGGACACTCGGATGGCTTCTGCGTAGCTTCAGAAATCCTCTTGCATTGGTAATAGGGTCACGAGCATGGAGCGTTGATTGGGCATGGGTACGATCGTAGTCTCTTCGCTCTTGCTGGCGGAATGTAGGGGATCGCAATGATAAAGGTTATTAATGAATAAAAGTAACCGAAGTAATCCAGCTTTTGCTGCAAATCCTTAATCAAATTTAAATTCACAAAAACATTAAAAACATCAATGAATAGCAAAGTTTTGCATTTTCGACGAGAGCAAGTTGGGGATGAACTTGTGTCGTCACCAGAGCTGATGAATCGGTTGGGGTAAACAGAGTGCGGGTATCATGTTCAGGGGGCAAGTCGCGTCACATGGTCACGACGACAGCCGGCCCGACGATTTATAGGGAATTACTATTGGGCGCAACAAAATTCGCTTCAGTTCGCCGAAACCTTGAGGAATAGGGTTTCCGTTGCACTCACCGGCAACAACTTGTCCTTCCTTGAAACAATCCGAGCCAACTTTTGGCCTAGGACCATTCGTAACCATTTCCCAGTTTCTCGGCTGTTCTGGCGTTTGCAAATGACTTTTCCTGGCTTTTCGTTGGTCCCCGTTTTGGATTTCAGCCGATGTGTTTTCAGCACCGTTTGCCCCTTGCTGCGAGCGACTGATGCTGCCACCATTGACTGGCGCTACCACCTGCTTTCTGAGTTTCTTCGATCGTTTAGAATCGCTCCCAGCCGCTTCTGGCGCTTCGAGAATTTTTTTGATTTTCGAGAGAACCACCTTATTTGGACCGGCACTCCGTCCGATCAATCGCCTCACGCAGTCTCTGATCGTGTTAACCTCCTCATCGGAATACGCCATCTGAGCTTCCAAATAATAGTTCTGCACTTTGCCCATCTGCATCTCTACTGGGTCCCGCTCCGACTGATTTAACATGTCAAGAACCGGGGAGGCGGCTGCATGATTCGCAGTTGCGGTTACTGAAGAGAGCTCGGGAAGAAATACCGTGTTCCTCCCGTTATTTTGTTTCCACTCCGCGATTTTGTCGAGGAGCTTTTGCACGTCAACTCCTTCGCCCCGTGGAACGGGGATGAGATTAGACGCGGTGATGCAATCCATGTCCACTTCCTTGCGCAGGCAGTGATCAATGTCCACCGATGAAAAAAAAGCAACGTTCTGGAAGATGATGAATTGATCAGTCAACCTGACCTCTGGGAGTTCTACTTCACTTACTTACCAAAGGTAGATCCTCGATTCCAACGCTCTTGGCAAATGCAGCTCTGACCCACAAATTGCTGATCTGCAACGCGTACGCGGCGAGATACTGATGTTCCTCTTTCACGATGTATCGAATTTCGTCGTGAATACTGAGCAAGAAGCGAGCTTGGATTCCCATCCGACGAATCAAATAATTCATCGACACCAGAAGGAGGTGAAGGTAGTCGGCCCCAGATGATTGCACCACCCAGTTTACCCGACTAGTTACAAACTGGATGTCCGAAGGGTTCCCGGTCAACAAATTTAACCGTAGTTGTGAGTAGCAGAATGAAAACACTCACGTCTCCTTTGCAATGCTTGGGAAGCAAAGAGTTCGGTATCCCGCAGTGCAACACCGGTGTGCGGGGATTATCGGCATTTGCAATTTCTTCAAGCTTGTTGAACATGAAACTTTCTGATCCTCCATACCAGAACCTTGAGAATAGTCTAGTTTTACTCAACCATTTTAAACCCTTCTCATCGCCAAACCTCGCCCTCTGCCCCTTTGTTTTCTCGTAAAGTTTGGTCGCTTTTGTGAGGGCGACGGACCTATCCAGGCCCGGATTGTACTGAACCAGCAGCTGGACCGCATGATGCACGCCAGCCCCGTAAATGCGACTGTAATTGAACACCTTTGCGTGGTCTCTACTGATGCCCACGATGTTTCCGGTCACAGTATGCAAGTCGGTGCCGGCAGACTTCGAACCTTGCAGGGTCATAAACCCAATCGCAGTTGCGCCATGTAATCCAAACTGCGAATCACCCAACAATGATGCAATCCACAACTCTTCACTGTCCACGTCCGCCCCAACAAATTTGTAACCTTTAGGGGCCTGGATCAGGCTCTTCAGTTCCGATCCAATTCGTTTCTTTTTAGCGTTGGAAGCCGTCATCCATGTTGCCTCTACGGCCCGGCGGGTAATTGTGCCCATGACAACCGATTGCGGGAGGATCACGCCGACGCTTTTGCCGTTCGAACCCTCCACGTTACCCACGGTGGATTTATCGTACAAAACAAATTGAGATTTCACCCGGTCGCGGGATCCAATCCAGTAAGTGCATTCCGCACTACGGTCCAGAATTTCTTTTGCTTCCGGATATTCAGAGGTGAGCGTCCCGCCCTCAAATGCTCCAATGTACGATTTTCCAAGTGGATTGCCGCAATTTTTGCCTTCACCGGCACTGTGCGGGATGCGAAAATATACGTTTTCGGTATCGTTGGAGATAACGGGGTCATATGTGGGCTGACCAACTTCTGGTGAGAACTGAAGGGGCTCACTGGACTGCTGATCTGCTTCAGCTTTAGGAACAACGAAAGTCCAACCGAACTTTTTCGTATGACACACAGGATAGCCTTTCCACCGCAACTTCAAAAGATACGGCGAAGGGCGCATGCTTGTTGTGATGCGGATTCTTTGCTCACCGCTATCCCACAGGTCCCTGTACCATTTAGGTTTATCGACGGGTGTTCCGCTACGACTTTTGTACGGGCGTGCCGATTTCAATACTTTCCCGTCTTTCCCCAGAACCTGCTTAGTCATTTTCGCTGCACTCGTCGTCCAATCAAGCCGACGTAGCCAGGGATCGCTCTCCGCCTTTTCTGCCCCTTCCTCCAATGCTTTGTTGACCAGCCCTCCCAAGATTTCCTCGATCCTCTTCTCATGCTCGGAACACTTCGCGTCCGCTGCCTCGATGAACTTCTGCCAGTCGGTACTTGTTGTCAGATAGCTCTTCCCCATATGCAACATGCCAGCGAAGGAGGCAGGATGGGGGCACTTCTCCAAAAATTTTGGGAAAACCACTTTGAAAAGGTCATGAGTGATCCGCACATCTTCCGCACAATACTTAATAAGTTCCTGGAACTTTTCGCGGACGTTCGCCGCACTTCGACCTTCAAATTCCAGCCTCGTGGACTTGTCGACTTCCTCGCCAAGATACAGTCTGGCGACGTAGGGCAGGGCGTTCATCGAACTGACATTCACCCAAGCTGGGTCGTAACCCCGCACCAGGTCATCCTCTTCCATATCGAAGTCCACGTCATCCCCCTCGTCCACCCTTTTCTTCTTCCTTTCTTCTCTATACTTTTGGATTTTCAGCCACGCTGGTCGTTGTTGAGAAGAAAGGCCGCCCACCGCGGAATGCAAGCTCATCGTGTCGACAAATGCGTACTTCGTGGGTTGCAATCGATATTCTTCCAAAATACGTGCTCTGTCATAGGCAACGTGGTGACCGACGATGAGTCGTTCCTTGTCCGGGTGACCGAAAGGAACAAGACTATGTGGGACAAATTCTTTTTCATCTCCAAAAAGGCCCGGCGAAACCCATGAATACCAGCTGGTTTCCGAGGCAGCAACCGCCAGCACTGGGTAAGGGCTGATTTTGTACATGACTTCCGTATCAAAAATGAGAATGTCCTCTCCGGGGAAGAGAACACTCTTCCATGACCCGTCCGGATGGTATTGGCACCATCCCTCCACATGCTTCCAAACATCGGGAATGGGTGGTAAAGTCATATTCACCAATTTGTTTGCTTGACTCAAGTATGGTTCAGACTGTTCCAACCCCAAGATCCGAAAGTGTTCCTTCACGTCCTTGCCTACCATCTCCGGCAGTTCAAGATCAATCTCGGGCATGGGATCTTGCGTTTTGCCCAGCAGGTCATTATTCTCCAAGTGTATGCGCGCAAGATTTATGTGAAACTGGGTTGCCTTTCGCTCAGGATCGGCGTGTGGGAACACCTTTTCATGGATGCCTTTAGAAAGCATTTGTATACCAATTTCATTCGTGCGCTCTCCTGCTTTGATGGAAACCGTTGACGCTCAATTAAAAAGTGGTCGCTCCACGAGCAATGAGTTCACACATGTGTTCTGTACCAAGCGCGCTATTGACCTCCAGGGGTTGAGCACTTGCATAATAGCGTGGGAAGCACCTTGGGCCGAAGGAGAGGAAAGGGGGAGACCAATAGCTGATCCTCGTCGCGGCAGGCAACCTGTACATTGCTCCAGGCCGGACGACGCCCAGCGTGCTCGCGATCATTGACCCGGTGAGCGTTCCAAAGCAAGCGGAGTGGGAACGTTTGTTGTCCAGACGAGTCAGTCAGCGGAGGCTTGGGTGTCCGAAACAGCACTTACATAATCCACGCTTGGATTTGCCAGCCACTCGCGGGCCAAAACACGTCCAGCTCCTTGCGGTGACGGCGGCCGCGTTGGGCCCACCGTTGGACGTCCACATTTGTCACGATGAAATTTCCGAATCAATTCCGGCTGGTCTCTCTGGCCTCTTTCCTTCCAGCGTTAGCTCAGGGCCGTCCCCGCCTTCAGAACATAGCATGCGTTCCCAGCTCGATTCCGCTCGGCGAACCTTTCAACATTACTTGGGATCTCCGAAATGATCCTTCAAACCTAGCACGGGGAGTTGTTTCTTGGGAGCTATACTCCAGTAAATCCGCTCGAAACGACAAAATGAGAACGAGCCTGCAAGGAGTCAGCGAATTGGACAACGGAATGGCAACGGGAATGTTTGGGTGGTACAGATTCGGGCCTTACGGACTGGTCGATTACACAAATAATGCTCTCTGGTAACCGCCTGCGTTGAAACGTGATGTCCTAGTTCATTATGAATGTAATTGACGGATACCGCCGCATTTTTACCGGGAATCCGTGCAGCTTCAAAACCTCTATACCATACGGGGAAAGCATCGACGAGCTGGGCAATCCCGAGGGTTATTCTGAGCAGACATTCTGTCCTATCCCCAAATGCATTGTCAGACCACCGAAACAGCCCTACACTGTTTTCAAAAATCTTAGATATCAGCCGCTTGTGATGGCGGTCGGGGATGACATGATGATTCAGTGGGATTACGATAGAGGCAAAAACTTTCCAGAAACCGGTAAGTACCATGGGACGCCCCACCTTGAAAAACGACGTTAATTGACAGAAACTAGTACTGCTGTCAATCTTCTTTGCCAGCGACTATTATGAGGAATACCCGGAGTTTATCATTGGGAACGTCCCAGCAGAGCCTGGTATGCTACCCCCGGCCTTGTACGTCAACTTGCCACGGCATTTTCATTAGATAACCGATTGCCCGCAGGGAAATACACCTTCACAGTGCCCAATTCCCTTGCTACCTTCATCATGACAAGCACTGCGGCCATCGGAACCTTTCCGTACCGATTATACCTCCAGCTGACATTCCCACCTCAGACATTCACAGTCGGTGGTGTCATTGCAAAAGGAAATTTGACTGTCTACCCAGAACGCCCGGCACCAGCAACCGCTGAGCAGTCGGCCTCTTCAAAGTCTGTACAACCCACTGTAATTGCTCGCACCGCAACAATTTCTCCTGCCCTTCAACTGCCAACAACTGGTCCCACTCCATTGAGAATACCACCAACTGCCACATCTCCTTTGATGACAGCGACTCCGACGGTACGGCTTCAGCGCAGGGCGGGATGGTGGAAGGTATCCATATCCACATTTGAGCAGCCGGAGTAAATGGCACCCATGCAGGCGTGCGCTGGGAACAAAGCTGGGTACGAAAATAAACGGAACAATTAACAACTTAGGGGAGGAGTTGAGGCCTGTTTCTGGTGAAGCCACGGCTGGCAGTTTGACGCAGAAAAAATGAAAACGTTTGAGTCCAAACAAAGGCCGGCCAGGCGAGAAGTCCAAAAACAGACACAAAGCAGTTTTAACGAGCCTACCAGGGGTCGAACCTGGAATCTCCTGATTCGTAGTCAGGCGCCGTATCCATTTGGCCATAGGCCCTCGTTATGACGTCACTGGTTATGGATAATGAAGGGGTTGTTCTTGAGAATGAAATTCCGAGACATAGTGGACGACAAAACTTGTTTGTCGTTTGAGCTAATGGAAGAGGCGTTCACGTTCGCTGGTCACTTTTTTCATTCTCTGACATGCTCCCGTACTCGTGATAAACAGCCCATGAGCATCGATGTTCTTCTACCATCCAATTCATCAACCAAACCACCACCAAAAACATCTGCTCGTTCCAAGACTTTCTGAAATTAAAAATATACAAATACAAGTAGATACAGAGGCTGCCCACACGCGCGCCATCTAATCCTTGTTGCTCCTGAGAACGGGAAACAAATCAATCAATGCATGAATGAAACCATGAAAACCTTCGATTGAAAGACGGCACCTTGCCCATTCTACCCGCAAAATCAAATTGTCGTAACCGTATCCGTTGAGAGCCTTCATTGCCTTCTCCGCATCATCTTTGTGGTAGTAGCTGACAAACCCGAAACCTTTGCATATGTTTGTATCGCGATCTCTTGCAACGAACTGAGAGATAAAAATCATGCGTTAGGTATGCGTCTGCAAGAAGAATCGGCATAGACGCGGAACAGCGCCAAAAAGGTGATATCAACAGCAGCCGATTCATACCACGCGCGAAGTATGTCCGAACCGACTGACGAGGTCCTTTACATCCTGCTCGGTCGTATCCTCAGACAAGTTGGTGATTCGAATGGTGCTGAAGTCATCCCGCTTGTCCTTCATGGATTCTCCAGGGCCACGGTTTCGGAGACTGGGTGGCACGTACTTTCCGCTTGTTGGCGCATCGGCGGCCACTGACTCGGCGACTATTTCAGGGACGAAAAAGCACTGGTCAATGACAACCATCGATAAGCGAAAAGAAACGCAAATCTGGGGCCCTCACCAGAGTCTCTGCTGTCGGTCACAGCAACCTCATCCAACGGCTGGTGCGTATCCTTGAACGGACACTTCGACGTCCAATGGTCGCCCTTGCAAATACGGCAAGAAATTTTGGATTTTCCTTGCGCAAGAGCCTTTTTCAACGGGTCCTCCTCCTCCACCGGCTGTTGGTCCTCCACTTTCAAGTTCTTTGACATCTTCAAGTACACCATTTCACCGTACGAGGTTGAAGTGGAGTCGGGGCCAGGACCGAGGCCTGCGGATTCGCCAAACTTTTTCCATTTCTGTTTTTTTGAGGCATGGGGGATGTTGAACAACAGGGGCTTCCAACACTCTACGTTCTCTCTCTTGCTAATTGCGAGATCACCAACCTTGCGTTCTGCCACAGCGTGGTTCACCTCTGCGTGCACCAACCGCATCCGCGTCCGTCGCGTCACCTTCACCCTTTTCCCCTCCTCGTTAACTTTGTACTCGACAGTCACGCGCGTCCCATCAGGCTCTTCGCGGGTAAAAACTTCGGGAGCTTCGTCTATCAAGGTATTGGGAGAGCATTAACAATCTGATATACAGGCCTCTTTGTCTCAGGCCCCGGCCCGAATCTTGTGGACCCGCCAGGTCTCCTCCCCAAGTCAAGGAAAGCGTTCATGATCTGCTGCTAAAAGGAACCGAAAGACTCACCAGCAACATCGTCGACTTCCTCAGCCCAGTCTAGGGGTTTTGTTTCACTATTCGAAAGATAGATCACCAGAATGTCATTAGTACGGGGCACAGCTTCGTTTTTTGTCTCTCTCTCTCCCAAGGCCTGTCAAGTACAAGTGAAGTGTCCTTTTCCATCAGCGTTCTACTCACGCAGGCATGTTTTTCAGTAAGTGTGGAATTGAAATTCTGGTGTGTCGAGTTTTGAGTTTTCGCGGTTCATTTCCAGTTCCCCAGCTCATTTCTTGCTTGAGCGACTGCGCCGCATTTAGAGGCACAGTCTTGATGTTCAAGCCACGCAATTGATTGGTTGGGAATCGACCGAGAAACTTGGGTGTCAAGTTTTTCTTCCCGACTTTCTCCTTCTCCACATCTCTCTCTGTGCATCGCGGCCAAAATTCATCGGCGTTTCCGACATTCTGTTGGGCGTCGATCATTCGACAAGGATTTCGGATCTGTACTTGATTGGTTTGAACGCGTTTGTCGAATGATTGCCGCGCAACATGAGACGGGGTCGTCAGCAATGGCCGAATTCTGAGACTTGCAATTCAATAGTCATCACCCCAGTCCTTTGGTTGACGGTCGAGAGCGGGTGGTCCTCCATGGATTTCCTTACCTATGATCGGTGCCGGCTTTCTTCATACTGGGAAAATTTAATTGCTCTGGGCAAATTGAGAGTGACGACTACGTCGGTGGGCTCTTGATAATCGATGAGCATATATTTTAAGCATTAGGCAGACATTTATGGTGCAATGGTCTGCGCAGCACCAGCCCTTGCCAGTTTTTTTCGGTTGGGTTCCTGGCTTTTCATTCGAAATCTTCGGATGATTCGTACCGTTTAGGGGGACGGTGTTGATTGTGTACATTTAATTGAATAAGACGAACCGAGCCTCTTCCACTACCATGAGAGGGGTTGATCGAGATCACTATTGCACATGCGTCATGAGAGAAAGCTTTGCACCTCTTTGTGACGAGGCATATGCGTCCCCCAAAGGTTTCGTTCGACACGTCTAAACGCACATAGAGTGATCGAGTGTGGTCTATTCAAATGCGAGGGGCTACCTAAGTTAGATAGTTGTGTGGTGGGGGAAAGACAACATTCATCGACGGTCCGGTCTTTTTGGTCGTTGTCCTGCCCAGTCCTGCCCAGTCCTTCCCTTGCTTGTTTTGTCCCCGCGTCATCGTCATGGTTTTTTGTTGGTCTGCTGCAAAGGCAGAATGGATTCACCGACGGACGGAAATGCAGCTTCGAAATTGTGGAGAGGACCCCGGTTAGCCAGCTCAGCGCACGAGGACTCACGCACCCACACGCGAGCGGAAATGGAGAGGCACTCTTGAGGCACCCCCACGAGCACACGACCACACGAGATCCCTAAGTACTAAGTACTACGGTGGATAGATACTGAGATTAGCAAGAGCAAGTGGAGGTGTATAAGTTAGGTGTTCCGCAGCCAAGCCACCGATCTCCTTCCAGCCAGCCACACGGGACAACTGTGCTCCATCCATCCAATCCATAGGTGCTGCAAAAATGTTGTCGTTTTTTTTTTTCCATTTGTTGGGATTCGGTTCTGCAGAGCGGTTCTCAGCGGTTCCTCGGATGAAAAGAATGTTCAAAAAAGAATTTTACAGTCGACCCATCCTGCAACCATGCATCAGCAACAATCAGAATATAGAATGACGTAAATAACAGAATCGAACGGATTCCCCGCATGTGCGTTTGCAGCGGTTTTCTGGCGACGAAGGGTGCGATTGCAAAGTGCATCCGAGCGAGTCGAAGGTCCGAGTGAAGTGGAGTGGTTGATTTGGTTGATGAAAAGGAAATGACAAACGAGACACTTTGACGCCCGGAGCGTCGGTCGGGAGCGGGAGCGAAGATGCTTGCTATTGCTGTGTTGGGAGCTGGGGAGCACTGAGCAAAACGGGACTCCTGGGGACTCTGGTTTAGGAGG
Source organism: Borealophlyctis nickersoniae (assembly GCA_027604605.1). Taxonomy (NCBI): domain Eukaryota; kingdom Fungi; phylum Chytridiomycota; class Chytridiomycetes; order Rhizophlyctidales; family Borealophlyctidaceae; genus Borealophlyctis; species Borealophlyctis nickersoniae. Next base: position 357 of record JADGKA010000121.1, on the reverse strand, counting down.
GTTCCGGCATTCTGGATGGACGCAAGTTTTGAAAGCCCTTGCTGGATGGAGCAATGACATTACTAGACTACCGTCAGATAGTATCAGTAATACAGTAATAGCATCCATTTTTCTTTTCCTTGTCGCGCCAGTGTATACAAAGACATCACTCACCCACCCTCTTCCCTAAGATGCCTATAAATATCGTCCACTCCCCGACCTCCCTCACCTCCCCCCCATCATTGATCACGACTCCCTCAGACCCAGCCCCCTTACGCAGTCGCAGACGGTTGACCTGGCACGGGTATCAATCTTCCGCCTCATCGCATCCGCCGCCGCTGGGTCGGGCAATGCGCGGCCGCAACCACACGCACCCGC
>JADGKA010000120.1:0-37337 GCA_027604605.1 Borealophlyctis nickersoniae | reverse complement strand
CCCCCACCACCACCCCTCCCTTCTTTGTCGGTTTGGTCATGATCATCTCCGTCCCTCCTTTTCATCTTGTGTGAAACGGTGGGCAGGTTTTCGAGCCAGGGGAATTCGAGCTGGATGACCTCCACCGGGAAATCCGGCGAAAGTCTGATGGAAACAAGAAAGGAGCTTTTAATCAGCGGAACTTTTAATCATGGGCGACGAAAAGGATGCACATACTTGACCAGACCGCGAATGTCGACCTCAATGAATTGTTCCGGGGAGAGTGGGGGGATTCTGGTAAATCTGTATCGTAAGTTTTTCTGCTGTTTTGGAGTTGTGAGGCCGATGTGTTCCCCGATCGCCTGCATGAGATGCGCAGTAGTTGAAGTTTTCCCAGCGGCGTAAACCATAGACCCCCCATTTCGCTCGAAGTAAACTCGGACGGTGCAGGTGGGAGGTGTCATGATCGTTTGTGGTGGAGAATGGGGAAAGTTTGCGGTGGAGAATGGAGAAAAGCCAGAAAAGCGTGGGAATGTGCATGACGGGTTACAGCGTGGGAAATGTGATAGGGGCAGTGTGTGTTTGGGGAACAATGCACGCTGTGAAGTGATGGGTTAAATGTGATAGGGGCTGTGTGTGTTTGGGGAACAATGCACGCTGTGAAGTTGAATTAGGCCATTTTTACGTGCACGCAAAAATGGCCTAATTCAGGGGGGTATAATTCTTATATAGGGTATTCATAATTCTCATAATTCTGGTGATGTAATAGTCATAATTCTCATAATTCTGGTGATATAACAGTCATAATTCTCGTGACATAATCGTCATAATTCTCGTGACATAATCGTCATAATTCTCGTGACATAATCGTCATAATTCTCATAAGTCACGTGATCAAAATTGCGTCACACAAATTTTTCTAAGTCCTTCTCTCTCCACGTTTTCGGCTCCATTCTCATACATTCGGACCCTGGTACTTACATAATCTATCGAGTCAGCAGTGATGTAATCCGCTGCATTTTTTTTTCGTACAAATTGGTTTTGTACTTTTTGAATCTCAAATCTCCAATTTTTCCGCCTTTCTGAATCACGTGATTTCTTATCGATAGAGAACCTTTGCCCAGGGGCGGCCGGCTTTGCCGATTACGGGACTTGCCATGATTTTTCAACTTTCCATCCATTTCGCGTCAAAACGTGCAAAAGGGCCCATTTTGACACACTTTCACATTTACGCAAAAATCGGGGGAAAATGCACAAATCAGGAATGTCCTATAATAGAGTAACCCTGATCTGTGACTGCGTCGTGTATTGTACTGCATAAACTCTTTACAATAAACTACGTCTTGAACCCCCCCTAACCCTAACCCTAACCCTAACCCTAACCCATGAGATCAACGCATTCAGTTTTTCTTCTTCTCTGTGGCACAGCCAATATTATTATTGCTCGGTAACTGTGTTCTGTGCTATTGACAGTCGCTTCCTCACCCTCAGTTACCACATGGTAGCACTTCCCAAGCGTTAGCCTGGGAAGATGCAGCTTATTTTTCGCCTTCTTTTTGTTTTCCATCATAAGAAACATTAGGAACGCTCAAAACCCGCCATACAGCGCCCACGGTTTGGACGGTTTTGGATGGTCTGAACTCTGCTGGGACGGTTGTTGGGTCATTTGGACTGGTGGGAAGGTTCTCCTGACGAGAAAACAGGGGGAAATGCTGCCGGTTTTTGTGGAGGGTCTGCTGCTGGTTGGAAGTAGCAGAAAGGCGCTCAAGGGAAGGTTTGGAGGCTTGCTACAGCAAGTAGGGAACCTCTGCCGAATTTTTGGAAGGGTCTTGGGGTTGAAAACCTGTCACACACCCTACCAACATGACTGGAGGCGGAGTGGAAACTCGTGGGAAGAAGAAGGCAAAGGGACCGGGGAATGATGGGAATGAGACGGGGGACGAAACGTTGGACAAGGACAAGGGTCCTGCTGGTCCTTTTCAACAGGGCGGGCAGGATAGACGCACGCCGACTCCCTCGCTCGAGGAGATCATCGAAGACGACGATCACACCGGCGCCGGGGAGAACAAGCAGAAGGAACAACTTCCGCGCCACCCACCGCGCAACTCGCCGCCGCCATCGCCGACACACATCACCAACGTTGCTAACTCTGGCAACGTCGTCGTCAACCATCCCGACAACGCCGGCTTCGCGCATCTTGCCGAACAAATGATGCAAATGCAAATGCGTTTGCTCGAAGTTGTTGAACGTCAACAACAGCGCCCTCATTCTGATCCCTTTCAGTCTGAGAAGCGCAACCGCGTCGGTCGCAAGCTCCCCATGTTTGATGGGAAGGACGCTGACTCAATGACGGTGAATGACTTCTGCCGAAGCATGATGATTTTCTTCAGCTTCTTCCTGCAGAAGAGTCGGTAGGGCGGGCGTATGTTCAGCATATGTCTCGACACTTGGCGAAGGGCACGGTAGGAGGGCGGTTGGGTAGGTGGGAGTTTTGTATTCGGGTTGCTTGTAGTCGGGTTGCTTGTACTCCGGTTGTTTGTATTCGGGCTGCTTGTATTCGGGTTGTTTGTATTCGGAGTACAAGAGAATGAACGGGAAATACGGGCGCCCCGTCAAACCTTCCAAACAGGAAGCACAATGAACAAAGGTGAGGGCAGGGAATAAAGCTCATGAACAACCAATCACGCACTACCATCAACAATCTTCCTCTGAGTCATACAAATCGTCACGATTCACGACAGTCCCCCCAATGGCCAGCAAATCTCTAACAAGCTGACGGCCCAGCGCAACAAGAGCGGCGGCTTCCGCGCCAGTGATAATCCCCGGTGTGCGTCGGGGAGCAAGTTCAACTTGTGTTTGTGGGAGGGTGGTCTGTCTCGACATTTTCTATATATAATACAGTAAGTTGATTGGAAACAACAACCTGCGCAAAACGGTGGTCACCTGGTCTACGGTGGGGGCCAGTTGAACCGGTTGTGCTGGGGAAGCACGTGGAGCGTTGCTTGGTGTCGACTGTTTTTTCATTAGCTAAGGGGAGACTGAGAGTGATATCAGTTGATTGGCACTTACGACAGAGTACGGTGGAAATGGGGTAGGTGGGAAGTGTGCAGACTTTGGAGAAGCGGATGGGGAAAGCATTTGTCGATTCTTCAGTGGTGCGGAAGGAAAAGAGCACAGGCCCGTGGTACCGCCGGGTAGGTGGCGCAACACATTTATAATGCGAAGGCAGTGCACCGCCACACTTCGTTGGGCGTTGCAAAGAAACCCAGCCAACCGCCGAATCATCACAGCAGATTATCGGCGCGACCAGTTGCGACCCCTACCTTGCATTTACAGCAACCGTGCAATCGCTACCTGTTGCCCGCTTTTTTGTTCTACTTTCCGCTATGCCGAGGTATGTCGCTCTTTCGGTCGATTTAGACACATGTGGTTTCCTTACTCCAACCCAGTGACGACCTCAAGATCGCCGACCAACTCTACGCCGAGTTGTTTACAGATCTTCCATTTTCGACAATCACGCAACTCTACTCCTATTACCGCCACGTGAAAACCACAGGCGCCAAAGAAGGCTTCTCCTTTCCGCTGCCCACAACGAGGGGAGCCTACGACTGCCGTGGATCAACTAGCGTCTTCCGCACGAAGCTTTTACAGTCCGGAGTTGAGACAGTCGCTGTCGATACCGATTTGCACGGAGCAGCTATGAAAGGAGGAGAGGCCTCAACATTATTCATAGATTTTGGAAAGAGTAGTGGGCCGGGACTTTACAAAACTTGGGTTGAACGGGAGGTAGAAGGATTATTTTACACTCATGTCCCGCTTATTCCACAGAGGTTTCGTATATTTACTATACCGGGACCGTTGATTTTCAGTTAAAAAAAGTAACTTGGATCCCCACGTTCAGGTATCAGGGCTGGTAGCTCGGGGGTTGGTTGTCATCTGGTGGAAGACTCTATTGGAAGGTTCTCGCATCGCGCGTTTCCAAATGCTACGCCACTTCATTCGCCGCACGGCGGCGCGTACCTGGCACCTGCTTTGGCTCAAAATGTATATTTTCTTGAAACTCTATGGCTTAATGAGTATACTTGCCCCAAATCGGCAACCGGAAAAGTTTTTGGCACGGCCTTTGGAAAAGACATTGAAAACTCAAACCTAGCCCATCCAACCGAACATCAGTAGTTATAAAAAGAAGGGTGCCCGCCCTGGAGGTGTTCGGACATTCTGCCAAATAGTCTTCACCGCGACCATCCCTTCCTCCATAATCTTCCATTCGAATACCCAACACCATGGTTAAGCTGGTCTGTAGGTCATCACGTCCTCATTGCTCTGCTGGGCGCTGACAATTGACTCTTTGGCTGCAGGCTCTCCCCTTGATGCTCCTAGCATCGTTAACCTTCATCGCATCCGCAGCGCCGAGTCCAGATGCATCCATTTCCTTGAATCACGTCCAGACAGCAACCCATCTCAAGGCAAGACAACGCGGCGGAGATGATAACAAAACACGCAGAGGCGATGACGACGATGATGAAAAGGATGGATCCCGCATCAACGCGACTCTCAACACGGTGGTGAACTTACCCGCGCGGAATAAGGTGGATGTAACGTACGCGGATGGGTTTGAAATCGATTTTAATTCCACGACCGCAAACACTGTCGTAAGTGCGGAAGAGTTGGGTCACTCTCGATTCACCCAACTGCATCGCTTTTTCCTTGCAAGTCTGACCATACTGCAAATCTTTCGGCAGAGGGTTACTTCGGGCTCCCCATCGGTCACCACTGCTCCTGCTGGTTGGAAACCCCTCCTCCAAAACTCGTGGAAAGTCACATACGGCACTCCAGTCCCCACGTCCGCCCAAATCAAGATTGAAATCCAGGTCAACGCAGCGTCCGTTAGAGCGATGGGTGCCAAGGTGGAGGACACGAGGATGGCTTTTCTTGCGGTAACAAACAGTCTGGACCTTTTGTGCGGATAAAACCAAATGCGATGCTTACTTCTCTTTTTCTGATGTTGCAGAACGGGCTTTGGTTGGTAGACGATGCCAACACCTCCTTCGACGATGATGAAAACAAGGCGGAGTACACCGGTCCTGCCGTTAGAGCGAACAATGAGTGGGCCATCCTCGTCAGATCAAATTCATCGGGTTCCGGCTCCGGCAACAACACTGGGTCAGGTGCCGCCGGCTCAACTTCCACATCCTCGTCCGCGTATCATGGAGATCCTCGCTCCGTGTTGGGTCTGGCCGTCCTTGCTGCGGTATCGTTGATGCTTGCGTGATAGTAGGAGTGTGGTGTGGGATATCCGCTGTTCCGCTGTTCGCGACTTCAGTTGTACAGTATACAGATGTATTGTAAATTAGTGTATGGCGAGGATTTGATGACTTACCATAGAGTCATGCCCAGTGTTGCAAAGCGTTTCAGTGGATGATATCACGTACCGGTAACGCCCGCTCCAGAATCCAACAAGAAACGAAGCCCCGTCCAAATGTCGCTCCGCTTGCGTGGCGAAATCCTTGACGTCCACTCCATCAGCCAGCAGAAGACGAGCCACCCAGTGCCCGTTACACCCCACCCAACCCAAACAGCTCCGCCTATCCTGACCTTTCCCACAAGTAGGTCCTCCTGTAGATAGAGGCTCCAGCCCGCTTCGCCTCACGGAGGGTGTTCAGTGGTGGTTACGTACAAAAGGGTTCTGTTTACACGACGTACGTTGCGTCCCACGACGGGGTGGGAGCGTCTTACACTTTACGGAACAATTCGAGGGGATAGGCATCTGGGACCGGTCCGCACGATGAGGAGACCGGAAGAGTACCGGTAAGGTTGTTCGATACCATAAGAATCGGCTCCAGTCGGATACATCGGCTGCCGCAGCCATTTGGGCTGGTTGACGCGTAGAAGAGCGTTGAAAGTGACTTCGCCTGGGCAAGATGGACTCCCATGAAAAGCGTGATGTGGCCGTGAGTTTGGGGCTGGTTTTGTGAGTATTTAATTCGCAGGTTGGGATGCATTTCTGTATTGTAAAAGGGTCCATGCGAGAAGGCCCCGTACTGTAAATTTTTTTTTAATAGGGGGCCAAAAAAATGTCAAAAGTGTTTGTCATTGGGATCCGTCAGCGGAGAGAAGGGTGTGCGTGGCGTTGCAGGATATTTACTGTAGGCCTCGAAACTAACGGCGGTTTACGCCAGTCTATGTCAAAGCTGCGAACGGCGAACGCATCAACCATGATAAATCGAGAGTTTCCAATGTGCACCCTAAAGCTTTCTTCGCCAGTTCTAACTTCGCTCCGGTGCAATCCGGAATTACGAGGTTACCATACTAATAGCCTAAACTCAACCTATTTAAACTATGCAACACGAGCACCACCAACACATTTAGTCCCTCCTCATTCTGATGAAACCCGTCACGCCATAACAGATCATGTCTCCCCACCAATGGCGACTCCCAATCCACCACGTTCATTCCCACAGACTTTGCTGTCCCTTTGGCAACGGTATTCATCAGTCTTATGGCAGACTGCGGGAAGTGTGGGTGCGTTGGGGATGACAGCGGAACTGTTCGCCATGCAAAGTGCGACTGGGGAAACGTTTCGGCGAGTGGGATGAACAGGTTGTTGATAAGATTCTTGGAGTAGAGCGGCAGGTATTCGGAAATGCGTTTCAGCGGTACAGAGCGAAGGTCCCAGAGAAGGGAATGGGTGAGGATCAGGTCGGGAGAAGAGGTGATGTTTATCGCGTGCAGGAACGGGATGAGGACGGTTTTGATTCGGTCCACAGGATGCGCGGTTTCGTTTGGACCTAGGAAGTTTGACTTGTCGTAGTAGGGCGTCATGCGGACACCAAGGTGGAAATAGTTTATGAATGTTGCGTTCAGGGCTTTGAGGGTGCATTTATGGGGGTGGGCGTGCGCGGGAAGATCTGGAGTTGTGCCCCAGTTTGTGGACTTCACGACGGAATCGGGATATCGAGTCCCATTCCACTGATAGACAGAGAGTTGCGGATTTAGGCTAGGATGGGCAAGGGCGCAGACACGATCGATCGCGTTGCGGTCTTGGGAGTCACCCACGAAAAGGATGAAACGGTTGCGGAGGAAGGAGAGGGATGACATGCTCGTCGTTGGGTCTTTCAGGAGGGAGAGATAATGCAATGGCTGCTTTGATGCACAGTTTGACTCCGGTCTGCGCAGGCGACCCGGAAGCACAACCCGTTCACCCTCATCCTCTTCTCCCTCTTCCTCCACGTCCACCCACTTTCCGGCTGCCAAATCGAAATATCCCAATCCATCAAACGGATCGCACTCGGTCTTCGCATTCCCACCTTCTACCAATTTTTCTGAATCCACGCGCTGCCCACCCGTCGGCACGAGGACGGGATCACACGTCCTTTCTCCCCCCCGCATCCCGCTCCAATACACCCCCGCATTGAAGCACAAGAACGCTATTATCGCAAAGTGGACCAGCAGTCCTGCTGGGCCCATCCGAGCCAAACGTGAAATAACGGATGTGAATAGCGGCATTGCAAGTCTCCTGTCGTAGATATGTATTGTTTCTCGTCTGGCTTGTGGTTCTTTTCCTACATGATCATGGGTTTGAGAAAAAGCAGCAAGGAAAGAGGCAATTGATTGCATATTGGCGCCACATTGCGGTGCACAAGCACACAAGCCCCTCAAGCCATCTCCACACTTGAATTCGCGTCGTCCTTCGTTTCGTTTTCCCATGTCCGAAGTCCACCCACAATTCAATTGAAAACGTGCATCGCCAATAATAACAATGAGCCACGAAGCTTTTTGCAGCTACAGGCCGCTTCTCACGCACAAACTTTACGACGGCGCTCCGCTGCCGGATACGTCTCTGGCGAGGCCGTGGGTGAGAATTGACGGCTCTCACACACGTCGGCTTTTTGCCTGCAGCAAGTGACGAAATTCTCTTCCATTTCCACAGCGAATGAACCTACTCGCCGCAAGCACTAGGGACCCACATTTGTTCTTTGTTGCTATCAATGATTCAATTTTCGTGTACCGCGTAGCGCATCCCGATACGAAACCTGGACTACCTTTCCGCAAGTTGAAGGCACCGACTGACAGCGGGGAGAGTGCGGAAGCGGTGGGTGTTTCAAAGGGAGAGAGGTGGGACACTGTCTGCTAATTACTGTTTGATTTGGGGTTGGGACCACTGCACCGCCGAAAGTGAACGGGGGAGAGAGTATGTGCTCAATGACCCGTTCCCGTGCTCCTTTTCAGACCTCGGTCGCAATCAATGCAATCCGCGTCGGCGAGCTTGGAACGGACGAAGTCCTTGTTAGCGTGGACGATGCTGGTGCTATTTGTGTTTGGTTTACTCAGAATCTGGACCGCCATCCCATCACGTTGAGGTGCGAAACTTTTGTTGTTATGGTTTCTTCATTGCCAATCCTCTTGACCAACACGAAAGGGAAATCAACCAGTCACAGAGTATCCGCATGGGGAATTGCCATACACGGCCCATCGCGGCTGCTTGCCGTGTCAGCCAATACACACACCATAATGGTCTTCAATTTGAAGCATAGAATGGTCGAACACGGTGAAACCGGCGTGCATGCATTTGAAGAGGACGATGCCTTGGGTGGTGTGGAACGCCGGGAACTGGTTGGCCATGATCACAACGTCCCGAGCGTGGATTTTAGCCGTTGTGGAAAGTTTTTGGCTTCCTGTTCAATAGGTGAATTGCGGACGGGCTTCAGTTAAATGGGTTTAAGCGGATCCTCACGTTCCGAATGCAGATGGGACGTGCCGCATTTGGAATGTTCGGACGGGTGAAACAATCTCTTCGAGACCGATAGGACATGAATGGTTCGGCTATCGTTCGTTGTTGGATTTTTCCATCGAAAGATGTCTGAAACATTTTCATTGTTATTAGGAACTGGGGTGTCAGATTTATCCCAATTCCAATGATCCGACAGATCCCGATCGAAGCCCCGGCATGGTGCAATCCGTTACGCACAGCATCTGACAGTGCGAGTAGAATTGCGGGGTCCAAATTGGCAGGTCCTTCATTGAATCTCCAACAAGCTTTGGAGTTTTGGTTGCACGCACGCGATTTTCTGTTCGACTCTCACTCGGGCGAGGGTCGCGGGGGGGGAGAAGCCAGAACGGATAGTGAATCTAGAGGGGTGCGGGCGGATGAGACGGGTGATGCGGGCCAGTCTGCTGGAATGGGTGAGGAGGCGGACGAATTTCCGGAAGACGACAGTGCAGAAACAGAAGATGAGGATGAATCCATGTCGGACGCTCCACCTGCTGGCTGGGTCCCCGAAGGCGGGCTCCGGTACAGGGTAGACACGGAAAGTGGATCCGGTATTCTGCCAGAAGCCACCGAGACGGAGCTGCGCGACATTGGACCTCTAGAACACCAATCCATCATTCAGCGCGTAGCAAACCTTCTTAACAATATCTGGCAAGAGCCGCTCCCCGCTGCGGATAACCCCTCACCGTCGGATGATGAAAACCATGACAGTTATTGGCCGGCGGAAAACTGGTACTCTGATGACGACTCGTCAGACTTCCATCCCGACTCTGACAATGGGGAGGGTGACTATGGAGATACCGACGAAGAAGAAGAAATAGAAGAAGAATACGACGAGCTAGTGCAGGGGGGACTCATGGAGACCGAAGATGAAGAGCTTGAAGAAGGGTCGACCTCATCAGAGCCCCTGCGTATCATGCCAGCACGCATGCGCGCCCCCATCGTGCCACCCCATGAAGCAAACTTACCAGACGAATTGATACTGTTGACTACGATGCAAGATGTCTATTTACTGGAACCCCGGTCCCTGTCGACGTTGTTCAGCATCAGAAAGGTGTTGAGAAGGCCCGGTGACGGCTACGCCAACGGGTTTGACCGTACGTATTGGAATGTGTTATGGAAGTAAGATGTGCAGTTAGTGCAGAGAATAGTTAATCTGAAAAATATCTGTTGAACAGGTTTATGCATGGTTGAATGGATACCGGAGTTAAGTGCCGCCGTCGTGGCGACACAAAAAGGGCGAGCCGTTGTATTGCGAATCTTGAGGTTCGGCATCTTCACTTTTCTTGCTATTTTGCATCATTGGTCTGCGCGGCTCTCCTTACCCCCGTCTGAAATTCTCGAAAAACAGAACTACAACAAAGACCGGAGAACCACGCTACGCTCTCCACAAAGAAACTTTCCTGCCTCTCCAAGATTCTCCGGAAGCTGTCAGCCCCCAATCGCCTTTGCTGGGAATCTTTGTCGCGAAACATCGGAACAAATTTGAGCCGTCCCTGTCCGTATATGTCGTGCATTTGGGTGAGTTAATCAGCAATATGCCCGCGATTCCATTTAAAGGTCGCCCAGTCCTCTAAAGCAGGCCCCTTGATCCAACCCCGTTTCCCGACAGTGTACTACGATGGAAAAATCCACGCCTTTGAGATTCGTCGGATGGCAGTCACGAATCCGCTCACGGTGGATCGCCTTTCCATCTGATTGTGTATTAGTGCTCACTGTTGCAATGCTCGGAGCGGAGGAGCGGAGGAATGGGTGCATATGTAGCGGGAAAGGCGTTCTTATCCATGTACATAAAGTAAATGTCATGTTTATACCCGTCGACACAAGTTCACTCGCGGACTGTCGTGCCAGGTTAGAAGATACCACAGGTCCAAATATGGGAAGTGAAATTGATGGTATCAATTTACAAAAAACAATTGTCCGGAGGTCCATTTCTATGCCGATCCGCCAAACGCTGGAATACCCGTCACTGCCCGTCCAATAATGAGCGCATGAACGTCATGCGTGCCTTCATAAGTGTTAACCTGAAAGCGCACCCACGAAGTTAGCCAACTGACTTCCCAGGCTACCGCACAAAAAAGGGCAGTTTTGCCCACCGCTTCCAAATTCATCACATGTCGGATAATGTGGTATTCATCCGAAATCCCGTTCCCGCCGAGCATGTCTCTACATTCGCGCGCGATGGCAAGAGCCTTCCCACAGCTGTTACGCTTTACAATGGAGATCATTTCAGGGGCTATTTTGCCTTCGTCCTTGAGACGGCCGACCTGCAGGGTGGCGTTCATGGCGAGGGAAATCTGAAGGCAAGACCGGCGGTAATGAGCCATTGTTCAAAGCATATGGTGTGGAGGAGTGTGAAACCAGAACGTACCTCAGTCACAGCATCAGCAAGCTTCTTTTGAATCAATTGGAAGCTTGCGAGGGGTACGCCAAACTGTTTCCGGTTCAAGGTGTACTCCCGCGCCTGCGCGACGCAAAACTCAGCGGCACCAAGCGCCCCCCATGAAATACCATAGCGCGCGTTGTTGAGGCATCCAAACGGTCCCTGTGCACAGTTTTTCCTTCTCGTTTAGATTGAGTAACAACGAGCCGAATCGCTGAATTCCCATTGTGCGCACCTTCAGTCCCGATACTCCTGGAAGAAGGTTCTCGGCTGGAACTTCCACATCGTCCATCATGATCATGCCCGTGGTCGAGGCGCGAAGCGAGAACTTTCCGTGGATTGGTGGTGCAGTTAACCCTTTCATACCCTGTGAACTGAGTTGAGTTTCGGTGAACTCATCGCGAACGGGTACATAGTACATACCTTCTCCAGGATAAACCCTCTGATCTTCTTATCCTCGGTCTTTGCCCAAACTACAAAAACATCGGCAATTGGGGAGTTTGTGATCCAAGTCTTGCTCCCATTCAAAAGGTACCCATCGCCGTGCTTCTTGGCGGTCGTTTCCATGCTGCCGGGATCGGACCCGTGGTTCGGCTCGGTGAGACCAAACGCTCCGACCAACTTTCCAGATGCTGTCGCGTTATGCTACGTGTAAGCCCACGGCAAACACCTGGTGGACTTGGAAAAGCAAACTTCCATTTACCGAGTTGGGGGAGGTATTTCTCTCTTTGAGCTTCCGTGCCGTATCTGACAAGATGCACGGTGTCAAGAAGTCCAAACCGCGCTAGTGCGAGGCAGACTCACACTTACGCGTATATCGGGTACATAACCAGGGAGCTCTGAACACTCATTGCAGAGCGATATCCGCTGTCAACTCTGCAAAGTGCCATGGTCACATCGGAGTCTTCTGGATGCACCCAGCAAACTCTGATGATTTACCTCTCAACTTCGCGAGCAGTTAGTCCATACGCAACTGAAGACACGCCAGGACATCCGTAGCCTTCAATGGTGGCTCCCAGCATTCCCATCTCGCCCATCTCGCTCAAAATTTCCCTGTCGAACACTGCTCACATTCGGAGGAGGTTGGACTGCGTCGAAAGGCAACACCCCATGTAGCTTGTTGCCCACCTTCTTTCCTATTGGCGTTGAGTACCCTAGGAAACAACTTCGATTGACAATACTGGCGAGCCGCGTCCCGAATGGACCTCTCCTCGTCAGTTAACAGGTTGTCGAGGTTGAGTGGGTCTGTCCAGTCAAATTTCACGAATTTTGCTGAACCTAAGCCATGGTTAACTCGTTATCACACTGCCATTTACAGCCTCAGGTCTTGGCCGTCCTCAACCGTACCTACGCCCGCCATATGACGAGTCTGCGATACTGCGAGCAGGGGAGCAAGTTAGCAAATGAGCGGTCAACAGCAAGGTCCACAAGATTGTACCACACACCAAAGGGCGAGCGCAAAAAGGAAGTGACAGGAGCGCGAAAGCGAGTCGAGCGTAGGGCGGCCATCGTGGATGGAAAGTGTTGATGGGATCTTTGAGAGTGGGAATGGGGCGACGATGAAGATGGTTTTACATGTGGAGAGTCGGATCGCGTGGCCTTTGAACCATACGATGTGGCTGAACTACTTCAACCAGCCACATCATCGCAAGCCTCATGCTGGTTCTTGATTGAAGCTGTGAACGTTGTTTCAACAATTTCCAGAAAGATGATCGCCATTGGACTTGGTACGTGTGTGATCCGTGTCGTCGTATCTTCGGAACCTCACGCTTCGCCGGGTAGCAGCCTGACGCTTGTGCTCCTTGCTTGCAGAGGGTTCTGCCAATAAGTTGGGTGTGGGCATCATTTCTCACAATGAAAAGGGAGAGGTAACTGTTCTCTCAAACGTGCGGCGGACGTACATTACCCCGCCGGGGCAGGGGTTCTTGCCAAGGGATACCGCTGCGCATCACAGGAAGCATGCGGTGGAAGTGGTGAAGGAAGCACTACGGGTAGCTAAGGTCACGACCGCAGATATCGACTGCATATGCTTCACAAAAGGTGCACAAACGACCTGCCTATGGAACAATAGCTCCATGCCCTGACGCCTTGCGACTCTCAGGTCCCGGGATGGGCGCTCCTCTATTATCTGTTGCCATTGTCGCGCGAACGCTGTCTCAGCTGTGGGGCAAGCCTTTGGTGGGGGTGAATCATTGCATAGGTCACATCGAAATGGGGCGTATGATTACGGGAGCGCAAAACCCGGTAGTCCTCTACGTGTCAGGGGGGAATACGCAGGTTATTGCCTATGCCGAACAACGGTATGTCGGGTTGGGCATGTGATCATGGGAATTGTCATCCGCAACATCTCCTTGAAATCCTTTATGATTTGGTGTAGTTATCGGATCTTTGGCGAGACGATTGACATTGCAGTCGGGAACTGCCTCGACAGATTTGCTCGTATTCTGAATCTCCCTAACGATCCAAGTCCGGGATATAACATCGAGCAAGGAGCTAAAAAGTGAGTAGGCGACGCCCTTTCTGGCACAGTTGTAGAGTCGTTTGCTAACTCTACACACTAACAGGGGAAGCAAATTCATTGACCTTCCTTACGCTGTGAAGGGAATGGATGTGTCGTTCTCGGGGATCCTATCGTACATTGAAGTGGTAGCAAAAGAGCAACTGGCAAAGGGGGAGTGTACTCCGGAAGACTTGTGCTTTTCGCTGCAGGAGACTCTTTTTGCAATGTTGGTCGAGATAACCGAGCGCGCAATGGCTCACATTGGATCGAGCGAGGTTTTGATCGTTGGAGGAGTCGGCTGTAGGTTTTGAACAATGTTGCTGCGACTTTGTGCAATTAGGTTCGGGATCGACCTTTCCGATTCTTGCCGTCTCCAGGTAACGAGCGATTACAAGAGATGATGGGTCAAATGGTGGCTCAACGGGGAGGGTACCTTTTTGCCACGGATGAACGGTAATGATTCGTGCCGGTGTGGTCCATTTCATCAGAAACCCACTTTAAAAATCTCGGTTATCCCATATGCAGGTTCTGCATAGATAACGGTTTGATGATAGCACAGGCTGGAATACTAGCGTACAAGACCGGCAGCGTGACGGCACTGGAGGATACATGGTGTACACAAAGGTTGGTACTTTATTGAAAGTTGTCTGCATTGTGCCGGACGACTGTACTTACAGGCGCCTTCCAACAGATATAGGACGGATGATGTGTTAGTTACATGGCGTGATTGACAATACCATTGAAATGAAAGGAAATGAAAAGGAACCATTGGGAAGGAGGCTAAGGACAACGGGCTGTACCCTATTTTACTTTGCCTAGTTTGGCCTTTGCGCCATCACATGAATATCCAGTCTTACGGACAAACATTCTGATGCTGTGTCTGGCCTTTTCATGCTGAAGCGGAACATGATGGAGAGGCAACGAACGGATTTGGCCTGGCTGCATCGCCAGATGTGGCCACGCTCGTCATTACGATGGATACCTGGATGGCATCTCACCGGCACGTCTACAAGATTACATTGATGTTGAAGAGGGTGGATACGGATGGTTCCTCACGTCCGACCTTCCCAATCCCACCACCATGGGCCCTTTGGCTTCCAGCCACAATCTCATCTTGCCCCCCAGAAGCGTTCAGACCAGGTCCAAACAGACGGGTCCAAGCAGACGCGTCCGAACAAGCGGACACCCAAGCACAAGCAGACGCGCCCAAGCAAAAGCAACCCTGCTCTACGTCCGTCCGTCCTGCTTTTGTTCTGGACCAGTCTGGATCGTTCGACGTCATGCCCGACGTCATGCCCACATGATCAGCGTATCCATTTGCCACACTTCTGCCCACCAATCAGCTCCCTGAGCGATAGCACGACCTACTCGGCGACTTCACTACACAGCCACATCTCTCAAATATAAAAGGAGGGCGCTCCCCCCGTCGAAAAGACCATGGCCAACTTGAGGCCAAGTGCTTTTTTTTTTCGCCGGATCTCTTGGATGACCCTCAGAGACTTGTTCGTGAGACCGGTGTTTTTTTTACGGAGGTCTTTTGGATGACCCTCAGAGACTTGTTCCTGAGACCTTTGTAATGTGGCCATTGCCGGTTCCAAGCCCGGATGAGAAACACAGAGGACAAAGCGTCAAAACAAAGAAGAAAGCAGTTTGAACAAACCTGTTCCAGTTTGGGTTCAAGCCCCATCTGGAATAATAATAGTAGCAAACGAGAAGCAGAACGAGAAGTGTTGGTAACAGTTGAGAAGCATAAACAGAAGTGACAAAGTCGGTCGCCATGTGTCATCTTGGACCCGTTGTTGTCGTTTGTGTGGGTGGAGGGAGCACGGTGAAGAAAAGTCGGCCTTGGTTGTCTCTTATGCAATTATGCAATGAAGAGTTCCCGTCATTGTGCTGTATTTTATGTGTTCTCAAAGTTTGCGATGCATCTGCGTTGCATGTTGGCGAGGGACGAGAGGGACGCGTTTGTGGGCCGTCGCGTCGCGGATGAGGGAGCACGGTGAGTCTCGTGACCCTCACTTGCTCGCACTACGCCGGCGACGCGATAGGGTTTGCACTCCAGTTTCACATGAATTTCGACGGATTTGCCACTTGATTGACAATACATTCCAACGCGGGGGCAAATACACATGACCTAGCTTGTTATTAAATGAGGTGCTGATGGTTGGACCGGAGGGATTGCGATTGCATTGACTGGAGGGATTTCATTGATGCATTGTTTGGCGTAATTTTGGGGGTCCGGCGGGATACCCAAAACTTGATTGATACCCTTGCGGTTGAGGGGTTTCCAAGTTAGCATGAAAGAAATGTGCTGAGCCCAGACCCAACCTCCTTGCCGACCCCTGTTCGCACAGAGGGCGGCGAGTTGGTTTCTCCCGCTTGCGCCTTCTTCGCAGTATAAATACTGGGAGCAATGGCGTGGTCCTTCCTCTCGTAGTCTATATACTGGTACCTCTCCAAAAGATGGACTCCTTTGCAGTTGCCCTCGTCGTCGCGTCGCTTGCGGTATCCAGCTACTTTCTCCTGCGAGGAGACAAAAACAATGGTCGCAAGCTACCTCCCGGCCCTCGCGCGCTCCCTATTCTAGGCAACCTTCACCAGTTGGGAGGTATGTACAATGAAATGCGACTAGCATATGTCTTATCCCACCTCCACCTTAATGCCATCCATTTCTTTCTCCACAGATTTTCCCCACAAACTGTTCGCCGAATGGGCCAAAACCTACGGCGACCTGACTTCCGTCTGGTTCGGTAGCCAACTCGTTGTGGTGATCAACACCCACAAAGCCGCAAAAGATGTTCTCGTTTCCCACGGCTCCAAACATTCGTCGCGGTTTCACTCTATTCTGACAAACGATATCCTCACGCGCGAATCAAGAGGATTTGCGTTTCGCCAGAATGATGATTATTGGAAACTTCACCGTCGCGTCGCGGCACAAGCTTTGGCACCCAAAGCTGTGAGAGGTTACCAGCCTTTGATTGAAAAAGAAGCTGGCCTCCTGGTGTTGGGTTTTATTGACGATGCCACTGGTGGCAAGGAGACCATGAGACATTTTCAGCGGTGAGCACTCAGAACATGAGGACTGGAGTGGTGCAATGAAAAAATGTCAGACAGCCGATGCTGGAACCACACTTTGTCTGCCTTCTCATCACACCTATTGCCTTTGCACAGATTCAGTTTGAGCACCATCATGAATGTATCGTTCGGTATTTCCATTGCCGACACCGGCGACAAGTACTTGGACCGCATCAGCAAACTCATGGATGGTCTCTTCGACCTCTCAAACCCGGCCAAAAGCCCACACGACTTCATCCCTCTCCTCCGCCTCTTCCCAAACCCCCTCAATAAATCTGCCGAGCAGTGCCGCGACGGATTGGAAGAAGTGTTTGGTCAGCTCATCAGCGAGTTGAAAGAGCGCATCGAGAGAGGGACGGACGTAGATTGTATGGTCGGACGCGTTTTGAAGGATGAGGAGGGTAAAACTATCGGACACTTGGACTTGACTTGGTTAGCCATTGTTATCGTGGGAGCTGGTATAGAAACAACTGCCACGACTCTCGCTTGGTTGTTTTGCATTCTCGCCGTGCATCCCGAGGTATCCGCAAAACTCCATGAGGAGATGGATAGAGTGGTTGGGCGCGATAGATTGGCCACTCCCGAGGATGAAGCCAGCCTGCCATATTTAACGGCAACGTTGTGGGAGATCAACAGGTTCAGGCCCGCTCATTACCTTGGTGTGCCGCACTACAGTACTGAGGATGATGAATATAACGGTTACTTCATACCCAAGGGTAAGTGCCGCCTTTTTCTTTGGCTTTTGCCCGTTTACATCGGGTGTGTGTCTCACTTTACGGGCCACCGTTGTAGATACCATTATTCTGACCAACATCAAATCTATGAGTCAAGAACCGACCATATTTGCAGGCAGCGATCCCAACATTTTCAACCCTTCCAGATACGCCGAGGGCACGCCGGCGGCCGATTGGAATTATGGATATGTGTTTGGCGCGGGTCGTCGCGCTTGTGTTGGCCTTCATCTGGCACAGCGCGAATTATTCATGGCGTTTGCCTATCTGGTTTGGGCAACCAAGTGGGAGCCCGCGGCTGGAGGTGTGGATACCGAAGCGTTGAGGGCAGGGTGGGTTAACCTGTTCGAAGGTCGATTGGGGCACTTGATTTATTTGCATTATTGCCACAGGTTGACGAATCCGCCGGTTAGGAGCGAGGTTGTCTTCAAGGAACGATTTGAAGGGGCGGCGAAAAAGATTGCAGGGGGAATGTGAAGTATACTCGTTGCTGGATGTCGTCGGGGGTGGGAAATATTTTGCGGGTCATTGTATGTCAGTAAGCATTATCAACCATCATAAATAGATTTTGTGTCGATTTCAAAAGCGTTGTACATGACTCTGCTCTTCAGTAACGACCAATGAACCCAAATGTCATATATTTTTATGTATTTCGCAATAGGGCCGACAGTAACGACCGATGAAGATGCAATGTTTTTATTTCGCAATAGGGCCGACGGTCCTTGGGGATTCTGTGTAGGGCCTTCCTCAGCTTTCAGCAATCACACACGTTTGTTATTCTGGAAATAGGGCGCCGACACCCGCGTCACCATCTTCGTTCAATACATCATCCGCATGTGTATCGGTCGTTCGCGTCAACAGCGCTTTTTCCGATGCGTTGAGTATGAAGCTTTCCCGTTTTTGAAACCATTGACTCACAGCAACCTGTGGTAATGCAAATAAATCAAGTGCCCGAATCGACGTTCGAACAGGTTAACCCACCCCTGTGATGGTCGAGAAAAATGATCTCACTACGGCTTCCTGGGCTTTGGGCGATTCCTTCGAGATCAACTCTGTTTCGAAAGCCTGAACATATATCAGATCCGAAGCCATCTAAAGCACAGCATGCGAAGGCATCATACCTGCAAGGCCTCCTCGGTCATTCCAGGAACAGTGAGCATGGTCTTATAAGGAATATCTGATGAGCTTTTACGCAAGATCGTGTAGATCAACGTTATCACAGCCACTGCTTCGCTGTGATTTTCTTTCAAATATCCGTCGTGGAGCGCCTAGATTGTCGACGAGTAATAAATACGACCACCCAGCCAGCACTGTAAGGTCCCACGCCCTCACCTTCAGGGTGGCCACCAGCAATTCCTTGCCAAGGAAACCATTGAATATTGACATCGGCGCGAGGATCGGAACCAGATTTCTCCACAATAGCAATGCTCTTCTGCTGGCTCGGGTGTCTTTGTACGTGATCAGACCTGACCCGCTTTGAAACATAGGCGCGGCGATGGACTGTTTTAAGCGACAAAGTTTGACTGGTCAGAGTCGAGCTGCATTCTCACGAAACGCAGGAACAATACCTCCGAAGACAGGACAAACTGGACCACTTCCTTGTGCTTGAATGGCGACTGCCCTTTTGGGATATATTTCTTGCCTGATAGCCGTAACAGATCCGGACAAAAGAGTTAATATCGAAGAAGATGTAAAGTGGGCAATTCCAGGACCCGCATACCACTAGGGTCGACAAGGGTGAACAACGATGATATCATAGCAACGTAGGTGTTTGTCAGATCCCGCAGAATCTTCTCTTCCATGACTTCAACAGATAAATCTTCCCACGCTCTGCGAACGAAGAAATTTGACATCCATGAGCGCCTTCGAAACTATGTTCCTAAGCAACGCGATGGGGAAACTCAACTCGTAATCCTCAGGATTTGATTCTTGCATGCCGCGTCCCAAGAGGGTTTTCCATTCCGACTCTAACTTTTTGTCCATGCATTGAAGGACGGCGGGCAAGATTGGGCTTAAGACGGTCAAAAGTGCTTCTGAGGGGCAATTGAGTATGAGCGGCTGAATGACAGTGCGTGAACACAGAAACGGACGGAGTTAAGGAAACAATAAAGGGAATAAGAACACGCGAATCCGAAAAGCAACGAAAACGTGAAGCATAGAAGAGGATATTAAGCAGTAATTTCCAGTGACGGTTGTGCATGAATTCGGCTCCAGCGAAGATAGAACTCTTCAGGTCTTCGGCCAAATTTGGACGACCATAGAAGTCCATGCGGCCCTGGGTCAACCTGTTTAAAACATTGTAGCTGCAAGCAAAATCAGAACATGTTTCCACAAAAGACCGAAATGCAAGCATCACATACCATCCGTCACGCAATTGGTGCAGGTGCCTTCTCAGGGTATATATGCGCCACTCCAACGCTGTTCTCCTATGTTTGTAATCATCCTTTTGAAGGTCCTTTTCTGCAATGATGGGGTTACTCCAACAGCTGCTGTCACTATATGCAAACGGAACGCATGGCATACTGAGGTATAAGGCCGTCTCCACGGGAGAGATTTCAAGAATTTGAGAAAGTTCTTCCGGCAACTCTTGCCACAAGTGGGGCTCCCATATCAAATGCACGGCACTGAGTCACAAACGTTGCGTGTGAGTGGATAGCAAGCAAATGTTAGTCGATATCAGACGCCGGGTAAGAAGAAGTACCGTATGCAAAGGAGCACATTTGGTATTATACTCGACAGATAGGATAGCCAGAGACTCAACGGCGAAGCAACCTAAATAGCAAAGGGTTGGTCCACCCAACGGATTGGCCTGGATCCCGACCTATGACACACCTCTTCCTCCACCTCCGATTCTGCGTTCTTGTTGAGACTTCGTGTAAGCCAACTCCTCAACGCCCATACATGTGTCAGGACCTGCATTTCAAATTGGGACGATTAGCCACTGCGCGAGCCGCCAGCCGTTATTCCTGCTGCGCGTAAAAGCCTTCTTCTCACAAGCTTCCGTTTCCTGTCTCTGCCATCCAAGGCATCAGCTAACGCCGGATCTGCTGCGCGTATGTCACGACAGGAGCTAAGCTGCGCGACTGGACTCCCCGTCAGTGCCCGCTAGTCCGGATTTTTGCCAGACCTAACGCAGACCGTACCATTTGCCATGTCAGGTATTCCCATGAGCTCCATCAGTGCCTCTGGTGTACCGAGTATATGCATCGGCAGTTCAGACCACTCAGTGATAAAGGGCCCGATGAGCTCGTCGAATAACCTTTGCTTTTGCGCGACCGGCGATTTGGAATATTCACTTAAAGGCCAACAATTCCATGAATTAAGATTCTGAAGTGAAGAGGACTATGAAGCAGATCTTACATGATGGATAGCAAAAATTCAACTAGCAACTGACGATCCGACGTGAGCAAATCCTCGCTTTGCAACAATCGGTGGACATCTCGAGCAATCCGGTCGTAAAGCGCCTGGAGAATTCGAAATGATTGCGCAATTTAGCCACCGCTACATAGGACCGGTGTTTCCAGACTCACCATCAGCGTATCCGACATCGAGCCTGCAAACCGGATCAGGTTTGCAATAGCTCTTACTCTGACGGCTCTAGTATCCTCTCGGACGGGAATGTTCTGTCTGATATGATCCCGCTCGTGGGGAAGGAGAAAGGTGCTATAATGGATCATCTGCAGGAGGACGACTGAATATCACAGCTAAAACTTCGGGGTAAACAACTTTGGTTTCACCATGTCAAGACATTTGTACAATAGACGGGTGTCACGACCGAGATATCGGGAAAATGACGCGATCATTTGTAGCTGCTCAAAAAGAATAAGTGGTTCCTGAAGGACAGTGTGAGTCGCCTAAATTGAGGTGTCGTTTGAGCGTTTTTCTCTAGGACTTACGGAAGTCTGGTAACTACTGACAAGCTCGGCCAATTGCATAATCGTTGGTACGAGTGCCTGATGTTCCTTTTGATTTGAGATACAGTGTGAGGTACGACCGCATTGTGGAGTAACGACCAGAATTTGAACAAACCCCGCATTCCAGGTCTGCAGTCAACCAGTCACTGATCCCCAAGACTGCGGCTTCCAATATGGCAGCGGTGGCGCGGAATTCGGCAACAAGGGGAGAGTGGACTCTCTGATATCCATACTCTGCCGAACCACAACAGATGAGCGAAAGGCTTCCACATTAACATGACTTCCGCAGCGGGAAGCAGTACCATCAGCGAAAGTTGGGCTTGGCTGTAATGTCATCAGCTTCTGGACGCGCCTGGTGAGCCATGCGAGTGTTGGAACGGGCTGAAAAAGGGTCCCACTATTAGCGTCGATCTCGGTCACGTCACTGAACTGAGGGCTCACTTTAATCTTGACAATGCTCTTGATTATCTCAATATATTTCAAGAGCAACGATAACCTAAATCCTCTCCACTCGTGCACATCATCGAATTCCATAGTTTTATAGTGCCTGACTGATTCAGATAGATTGTGGTCATCCGTCTAAAGAACCACGATATTAGACACCAAGTGGCGCTTCGGATGTGAGCGATGTGCCAAACGTGCGAACTCTACCGTCTTTGAATTCAGAATACCCGCTGCACACTGGTCCAAAAGCCGAGATATAACAGGCTCCAGGACCTCATCCTGTAACCAAAATGCAACACTCAGACAAATGCACCTTCGCCTATGACGAGCACAACTGCTTACCAATGTCACCGTCTTCTCGAAAACGTTTAACCAGAATTTGAGCGGCATGGCGGACACCACCACCGAAGGATGGTTGCCGATGACAAGCAGAAACTCTAGATATCTAAACGCGTGTGTCCATAATACTGAAAATCAGTATATGCCCCCATCATTGGGGATATATCTGTAAATCCCGGCAGATACCTATCAAGTCCCGAAGGTGCGGGATGTATCAACCCCTGCCCGCCAATGTGAAATTCCCCCGTGGAACTGATGACCTGAACAGCTCATGAGGAATTGTCAAATAGGATGTCTGTGCAACGCAAAATGCCTACCTGTGCAATTCGCTTCACGAATCGGTAATCCGATTCATTAAGCATGGCATTTGGGAAGTCGATAATTCCCGCTTCTGAAAGACCATGTGCCTTATTCCAAGCAAGGCGCAACTGATCGCAACCACCCTGGTCGAAAAGCGGTGATAATATACAGTCGGTTTGATTCTTCTCGTTTTTTGAACCCTCCATACGGCGCGAATTGAGAACCACAATGCATTCAATGGCCCCCTGCAGTTTCAACAATGTTCGGGTTGACTTCGCCAATCGAAGTACGAGCAGGAAACGGCGAGTCCTTACCAGTCGGAAGGCGTCAGAATTCGACAGGGTTAGTCGGTATAACTCCTGAATTAGCCCGCACGGTGCAACGGCTCTAATAGGTGGTTCAGTTATGGAGGTAACGAGAAATGCCTGAACAAGAAACAAAAGAGTATGCATTGTACCTCAAATCCACCCAATCAAGGCAAACGCTCAAAGTAGATAGTGCGAGAGCTCCCAAATTTTCAGCATCTCGCCCATTTCCACTCTTTGACTGTGCGTCTGTCATGTACAATGATAAATTGATGCAGGAACGCGGACAGACTTGACGTACCTCGGTGACCCAACGTTCATGCATCTCCAGAGCAGTCCGACTCCATCGAATCAACCATCCCACGTTATCCGGATATGCGCCAACAAGGTCGAGCGCCAGTCCGACGTGCGTCCGTGGAGTGCCGACACCGCCTACCATGCCTCCTGGGGTCACATTTTGCGGCTGGACCTGGTATTTTGCGTATAGCTCCTCCACCATTGACGCGTGTACCGTCACCGCCAACACCCCATATTTGAGCTCTTCCTTTCGTAGTTGCGCAACGACGTCCTCGTAAAGATATATATCCTCCATAAGAGAGCGCCAAATGAACATCACGATCTCTTGCGATGATATCTGTTTCGGCACAAACATGAGATTTCGCATCCAGTTTAAACTACAGGGTGACCATCTCTTACACTTGAGGCGTAAAGATTCCTCAATATCTTATCCATATTTAGCCACTTCATTGGATAGGTGCGTTTCGCAACCTCGACGAACAACGCCGCCACTTTCGTTTTGATGAACATTTTTTCGGTCCGCATGTCATGCAAACCCTGTAAAGGGGAATATACCCAGCAATCTTGTTACTCAGACAATTATAAAACCATAGTTGTACACCGCAGATGAAAATGTAAAAATTTCAATAAGCAGAAGCTTATAGTATCGCAAGCGGAACACTGGGTTTTGTTCACCATGAATGTGCATGTCAACCGTGCTCATCTTTCTTGTCCCACGTTCCCACGTTCCCAAGACTGAAATAGGATACCCTTCTTGGTGCTGCGACATTTTCACGGAACACTTACATTCTGTACTAGATCAACGACTGCTTCCTTCAGCTGCTCTCGCTCTGCATCACCATACGACCCATCATTCCACCGGAACCGAATGCCATTTTCTAGTAATGACAAACCAAAGTGGCGAACTTTCTCCGGGTACCCATTGTCTTTATGCGCCAAATGCTGCCCCAAAAGAGGGCTTTCCGGCCTTTCTTGTAAACTATCGCAAAACTAGGAGATAATAGATTACCAAACTGCAAGTTGTTCAAACATTTTGACAGCAGAATTCAAGCGTTTCCGGCTTACAGCTTGCGCTTGTTTTCGTTGCTCATTCGAGGCAAGAGGGTTGAGTATCGTGTGTACTGCATCTGTGATGACAGCTAGCGCTTGTCTTCGTTGCTCATTCGGAGCAAGAGGGTTGAATATCGTGTTTACTGCATCTGTGATCTCCGTAATGACTAGAATATAGATGATTGAGTACATAGTCTTTGAAAGTTTCACTTCTCTTTCTTCCACAAAAGCATGGACCCACTTGTCTGGTCCATTCCTACAGACTAGGTGGTAGCCAGAAGACACTTGTGTAATATATTTTTTTCTGTTTCCCACGCTTGAAAGCGATGAAAGACGGGTGGAGTTGGGAGCGCAAGCTGGAACCTGAGCGAGAGTCTTCGTCCGGACTCTGCTGCGCCAGACGAGCTTGTGCAGCAAAGCCACAAGCGGTTTTACTTCGGACTGCTGCTTCGATTTCCCATCATTCTCACCCCACAAGTCAAAACCCCACCCAATTTTGGCCTTCGACATGACGGATAATAAGAAGAAAAGTGTACGCGAAGGAAGAAGGAAGAAGGGTCCCGAGTAAGATTCGAGTCCCTACCTAGCTCACGCATCCCTATGTTATTTGAACTTCAGGTTCCTGCGCTGCAGTCGTTGGCAGCGGGTACTATTGCAGGCGCCGTCGAGGCTTCGTTCACTTATCCTACTGAATATGTGAAAACGCAACTCCAGCTTCAAAGTAAGCATGGTGCAAAGGTGGGAGGTCTGAGATTGTGATGCAGACGACGACGACGTTGTGCTGATCTCCGCCCTGATGTACCGTCAACCAAAGGCGTTCGATGGACCTTGGGATTGCGCTGTGAAAACCGTCCGGGAAAGAGGTTTCACAGGGCTATACCGCGGCATGTCGGCGCTGGTGCTGGGAACAGCAAGCAAAGCCGGTATTCGATTTTTGTCATTTGAGTTCTTTAAGAAGAAATTGGCAGACGAAGAGGGCAAATTGGCTGGACAAAGGATGATGTTGGGTATGTCGCCACGTACTGCAAAATCCTTCCATAGCACATTTTGATGGTGGGAAACGGCAGCGGGTCTTGGGGCGGGGATCACCGAAGCAGTTCTCGTTGTGACGCCAACGGAAACCATCAAGTAAGACAAACACACGAGTCTCAATGACGGACATGGGCGGCAGCCTAAATCCGTTCGTTTCAGGACCAAACTCATTCACGATCAAAATCAACCAAATCCAAAGTACCGAGGATTGATCCACGGTGAGTCTCCTCTTGCCTACAGATTCCGATGTTGATTTGAATTCCAATTTCGATGTTGCAATCGTCAGGCACACGAGATATAGTGCGCAGTGAAGGGATTGCCGGTGTATATCGCGGCATGACTGCAGTGGTTGCACGACAGGGGGCAAATTCTGCGGTACGACTAACGACATATGGGCTATTGAAAGAGAAAGTACAAGAAAGATACCCGGAGGATCCCGTGACTGGAGTTCGTATTGTGCCGTGGTATATCAACTTCTTAAATGGTGGGCGGCCCCGTGGTATATTTTACGGAGTGACAGCGAAGTTCTGACCGCCATTTGAACAGGCGCAATCGCTGGAACCATCACGGTTTACACCACGATGCCTCTTGACGTAGTCAAGACCCGCATGCAGAGCCTGACAGCCAGAGAACTCTACAAGAACTCCGCACATTGCTTGTACCGTGTCATGAAGGAGGAAGGTGTACTTGCATTGTGGAAGGGTGCTACCCCAAGACTGGGGCGGCTGGTGGTAAGTTTTCCGACCAAGTCTGGAGGCCAGTGTAGATGTATCACTAACGTGTACCATAATTGCAGTTTTCGGGAGGCATCGTGTTCAGTGTCTATGAGCAGGTTCTTAGTGTTTTCGACGTTGTATCCGCCAGGAGTTCATAGAGCAGTGAACCGTGCAACAACCGTCTAGAACATAGTCGTATCTAATAGAAGTCGACAGTGAACAAAAAGGTGGCGTCCAAAAAATCAATGATGCAATTGTGGCAACGGCTCCACCAATCGCCAAACAGAGTTATGGACAGAAACTAGCAGCGATGTACTATTAATTAGCGGTCTATCTTATAACATGAATCCAATGTTCTCATTCTTCTGGCCTGTCCCATAGTACATTGCTCCCCATTTTGCCGGACTGGGTGTGTGGAAAAAGGTGTATCCAGGCCACAGAAGGCTTCGCACGATGGCGACAGAGCCCCCACGTTCAACCTGCACGGACCAAACGCCTACCAGAGCATCCCGTCAATTGTTGAGTTGCAGCACGTCCCGACGCAGGTTAGGGTGGATGTCTTACCTTTTGGCTCATCCCTAGCTATCGTGTCAAAGACGTCAATGCTTTCGTCAAATGCATTTGCCCTTTCCATTATATTTCTCCTGTTGATGTCAAACCCCTCGCGGAAGTGAAAATAGCTGGTGAGTTGCCCAAGTTCGCCTCTGGACACCCCTAAATGAAGCAGCAGTTTACTTCTTTTAAGCAAGGCACCGAAAGGTGAGAGCAAATGCCGAAGCAACACGCTGGAAGACCCGCATACCTTGGAATGCGGGGTTCGGTCGAAGTTTGTGCAATGAGTCGCGATAATACGCTCCCCTCGGCACCAGCTGGACTTCAAAGGTCATCAATGCGATGGCCCCCGACAGACGTTTCTCTTCATTGATTGCATGCGACCCTTGCTGTGCACGAATTCCGCGTTCAGATTGAAGTTGATCTGAAAGGCACAAAAAGGAGAAAATTGGTTCATACCTCTCCTTCTTCCTCCCCTTCCTCCGCGTCCCGTGCAATTGGGTACTCGTATGCAGGGTCTCCATAAAATCTCCCCTGCAGCCCTTCAATCTTTTGCATCTCCTCGGGAGTTATCTCGGGGAGTTGCAGCCAGTTGACCAGGTCGATGCTAACCAATGCAAAAAATGATTAACTCGTTCCATCATCCTCGTGTGGCACTCACTCATGCACTGGACAGCAATCAAAACAACCTGTAGTAATATTTCCTCGCGAACACATTTGCCTGCTCAACCGACTGTGCAATGTAGTAATCCCGCTGCACTCCCAAAATTTTTCCCCATAATCCGATTGATTCGAGTTTTTCTTGATCCTTTTTCAGTTGCAGAGATGAGGTGATGGCTGCCCGCTCTTCGATGTTGAGGGTGAATCCCGCGAGGGAAAAGTAGGGCAAGTCGTCGAGGTTCAAGAGGGACATTTTTTTTGAGTGAATCCTGGGGAGGCGACGAGCGAGAGAACGCGACCAGGCGAACCTGGACTGGATTGCATAATCAGGGTATCCAAACGTCTGGACTTGCCTCTCCTCTTGCAACTGGACGTAACCATGATAGCGAAGGGAAAGAAAAAGGCTGATGACCGTGCGGTAACTGGCAGCGAAGGAGGGGTAGGTCCTACCAGTACACAGAATCTCTTCTTCGGGAGTGTGCTTTCTAAAAGGAACGCAAACGCAGACCCTCAACTTGGCGTATTCTGGCCTAGACTCAGTCCCAGCGGCCCTTTACAGTAGCAAGCATCTTACATGCCTTAATCTGAGGTTGTTACAAGAGTGTGTTTACGCCGATATTGCTAGGCTTCAAGCGGGATCACTTTATGCTGTTTCCCGTTGATATTGACGTCTTTGTCAATGTCCCTCTGATGTCCCTGCCCAACCGTCCAGTCACAACAGCATTACTAGACTCCCCACGGAGATATGTACACTTAAGTCGCTCACAGGTCTCTATTTGAGGTTAGGCACGTATGTCCATTTTCTTTCCGATCAAAAGCTCATACTACTCTGTTCCAGCGCCAACTCGATCAGCTCCCTCCCCACCAGCATGCATCAACTCACAAACCTTCAAACATTATGCTTGGGCGGCAATCAATTGATTTCTGCTGCCGTTGAAGAAGCGCGGCTCGACAAGATACCGGAGCTGTCGAGGCTCAACCTTTCGCGGAATAAACTGGATTCTGTGCCGGAATCCATTTGGAACATCACGAGGTAAAGTCCATTGAAACGGCCTTCGCATGCGCACTTTTTTGCTAAGCTCTGTTCTCATTTGCGCAGTCTCACACATTTGGGACTCTCCGAGAACGACATTGGCGAAATACCAGACTCTATCGCAAAATTATCGAAACTGGTGATACCTTTTGTGACTGTAAATGATCAAGTGGGATTCCGCTGAATAAACGTCTTTCAGCAATTTCTAGGGTTGAGCAACAACCGCATAAAAACCCTGAGCCGCTGCGTTGCTGGATTGGAACAGTTGCGGGGTAGGTTCAGTCCCTGCTATCACCCTGATCGAGACCATGGATAGGCGCACATCTCAAAAAGTGCCATGAAGGGATTACCGTTGCCCACAATCCGTTTCCAAATGAGACGAACGAAGTGGCCAAGCTGAAGAATTCGGCTTCCGTGATACGTGGGTTTTGGTTTGTGGCTCTTAATGGGTTTGGAGTTTTCTTGGCTCAGATTGAGCATTCGTGCAGACATTCTAGCCATCAAGCCGCCGCTGGAGGATGTTGTTTCAACAGAAACGAAACTTGGTAGGCGAAACTTCCGCCTTCAAAACTGTTAGAATGGCAGAAGCACTGACCCGATTATCTGTCGATGTAGTTCACAGACCAGCAACCACCGACAAGCTCGAGAAACGGGCCACCGTCATCGTCAATCTCCCTGATCCCATCATTCCGCGAAGCCATGCATACAGTGACATCTCACCAACATCATCTTTGTCAAGCATGACCGACCCTTCGGTCATGACGTCGCCAGGGTATCAATTCTCCCCAACCGGCATGTCAGACACCTCAACACTTGTTCAATCTCCCGCCCAGTTCATTGAGGACAGGCGACAGAAACATTTCACGTCTTCGGTCTCGGACGCGTCCCCTACGATTCCTTCCGACCCCGTGGTCGAATCCATTGAGACCCCGACGGTAGTCCCAACCTCGATCCTTGCGCAGTTGGACGCTTTGCATTTTCCGTCACCCGTCCACAGCGATACAGCGTCCCAACACTCGCATCCGAGTTCTCATGAACGTGATACCCATCTTGCACAGTAGTTTTTTGTGTTGTAATATAATGGGACGACGTTCCAGAATTGGTTAGGGTTGTGTAGTTCTCAGATAGCCGGTGACTCAAAATGAAAGGATGCTGTCTATCCAGCTTGAATTCTTTGTGGATTAATCAAGAGGACGGACATCAACCCGTTCCTGGTGCCTTTGCAGCAGCGCTGAAAATCTGCTTATACGACTCTTAAATCCAAACAATCTCTCGAAGCTCCGGTCCTGCCCTGGCAAATCGTTTCCCTTCCGCACGCGCCAGCCTGCCGAAATTCGCTTCCGCTCCTGGAATCCCAAAAGTATTGTTGATGACTACACGCAATGCGGGCAATACACCAGAGTCTTGAATCTCCTACACAAAATCTCTCCCGGCGTCCATATAGCTGAAAAGTCGAGGATTTTACCATGATCCGATCCCACCAATCCCAATGCCAAGCAGTCGTGCCGTCAACAAAGCAAACCGTGTGGTGACCAGCACAGTAGCACCCCGTTCTAGCATCTGACCTGCAGTCTGGAATAGAATCCACAGGCATTCCGCCGAGCGGACAACAGGCAGCGTCAACTGAGTATGGCGAACTGGCCACAGCTGAAAGCAAGAGATGGGAAGTGGTTTTTGAACATGGCCGATGGTTGGGTGCAGCGAGACTGCGCTGTGTGCCGCCGCAATTACTCCCGTTCTTACTACCTGTTCGCAATTAAGATCAATGATAGCGGTAGTGGTATGTTTGTTTATTCTGGGACAGTGATGGGAGCAGTGGGTGTTTCTGCGTTTGGGTGGGTTGCTTGCAAGTTCACGTTAAGCCAGTTTCCTTTCCTTCTGCTTCTTGTTTGTTATTTTTTTTCCATCAAGGGTATTTGGGGCATTTCACCTCTGCGACAACATGAAAAACATCAAAACGGATACCACTTCTTGATTTAGTGCCCCAGAGAACAAACACGCGATTGTCAAGTTCCCACTCATTCCGGTGTTGCGTGTTCAATATTGTTCCGCTGCCTGTAGATCGCAGAATGAAACCAGGTTTCTGATAATCACAAGCATTCGTGTCCCCACCACTCCTCGAATCACCGCCAGTCGCCTCGCAGGATTCTCCCGTCCATCCTCCGCTACCGAATTCCTCCAACACCGACTTCAATTTCACAAACTTCTCTGCAAAGTCCCCTCTACATTTCTATTGCGACTCGTAGCGTTGTAGCGACGTAACGTCGTAGCACCAAAGTCAACCAAACGTCCCCCGTCCGTTATCTCTGTTCCCCAGTCTTTGCACTCACCAAACCCGCTCCTCCATCGGATTTCTCGGTCCTTGGGGCATCGGACGCGCCGGTGATATTCTGGACGAACGACATGCCACCAGCAGTCTTTGGAGGAACAGGAGCCGGTGTTGGAGAGGGGGATGCGCATTGGAATAGAGCGTGCCTCCCCATCCACTCAGTCTTCGGTATCGCGGGCACTCATGTTCGCATAGAGGACCAAAAAACCCAGACAAGCATCTGCAAATCCACGCGTCATCGGCTTTTTCAGGTTCACCTTGGCCAGTCGCACAAGCGGGCCTGTCGTGAAGTGCACATGCCTGGTCCGACTCTGGAAGCAGCATTATTTGAGCGTGAGTTTATAACACATTGAGCATATGGTAAACATCATTGCTTGGAACTAGCGAGCACAAAGAAGGCTCGTGCGAATTCGACACACAATGCATTCCACGAACGTCCCACATTGCTCATGTTAGCAAAAGAAAGTACGGCAAAATATACTGAACTGTAACCACCCCGGGAAGCTGCAAAGTTGCTTGCTGATGTCCTTTCGCCAGTATTTTCAGCAGGTCAAAGCGGATACCGTGGTGTCCGAACACTACGCAGTGGCAAAAGGAAGACAAACTAGCACAGCACTCGGAACCTATCAAGGCGTACCCGCGACCCACAAAGCAGCAAGAGGTTGAACCATCTTCCAATTCGCCAAGTTCCACCATGATCGCAATATCCCCTGGACAAACTTTATCCTTTGACAAAACCATGTAGACACTACAGTCGGTGTTGATGCATCCTGCGGGGCATGGGGCTACAGACGCATCATCGCAGGCAACAGTCTGTGCCGCAATTCTGGTACAGAAAAAGAGAACCAGAGTGCCGTCTCTTTCTGGTCCATCTGAGCGGTCTCCCGGACCGCTGGAAATTGGTCTTCCGAGATGTGTAGATGTGTCCGAGATGGTTGGAGGCAGATGTGGCTGGCCTTGGTGCTGCGCCTTCGCCAACGTGTTCCTCGCTTTGATCTGAGCAGGTCTCTGCCAGCACATTCCTTCACAAGATTCAACCAACGGCGGTCAGACAAATGACCAAAAGTTTAATATGGCTTACAGTGATACTGACTCTCCTACGTCCGCTATATGGCGCAAGTACCGCCGACGTCTATTCGGACATGTTTGCAAGCCCCCAATATCAAGTCATGTTCAGTCCAAACACTCTAGCCGCCTCTCAACTCAAAGGACTTAATTGGGTTTGTTGCTAAATGGAAAACTTTCGGCACAACTACACAACAACACTTATCTGAAACACCCCCCAACTTCAACTGCAGTCAGACCCTTCTATCCTTTTACTACCCTCTCCCGCAACCCGCCAAAAGTACGTTTGCACCATCCCAACTCCTCCTTCCACAAGACCAGATACAGAACTAGACAGTAAGAAGGCAACTTCCAAAGAAGACAGTGTGGAGAAAGCTTTGGCATTACTGGAGAATTTGCCTTGTCTTATTTACGCGCCGGTGAGGATCAGGCCGTCTGGTATTTCTCGATGTGACGAAGGGGTTTCAAAAAT
Organism: Borealophlyctis nickersoniae; assembly: GCA_027604605.1. Lineage (NCBI taxonomy): Eukaryota > Fungi > Chytridiomycota > Chytridiomycetes > Rhizophlyctidales > Borealophlyctidaceae > Borealophlyctis > Borealophlyctis nickersoniae. The sequence continues at coordinate 5,391 of JADGKA010000120.1, read as the reverse complement.
TCCAACACAAACCTTATCCTGTAGCCCCAAAAGTACTGGGCATATGAATTTTGTTTTCAACGTCACGTTGTTCAATTCCATCCCCTCACGGAGGAGGAGCGCGCTGCGCATCAGAAACAGCCGGGATTTGTTCTCGGAAAATATTCTGGTGATGCGACTTCCGCCGACGGCGTCCGTGGTGGAAGTGTGCAGGAAATCGGGAGTGCTAGTCGAGGCGAACTGGCAGAGTATGTTCAAGGCGGCAAGACGTCAGCGTATTTGAGGCAAACTTGGAGTGGCGGCGATTGGTGCGATCTCAATGGACAACCGCGTGCTGTCAACGTCGAGGTATGTCATTACGTGTGTCAAAAGCAAAGAGATCATCTTGGCTAAATTCTACACCTTTCCAGTACTACTGCAACACAAACGCAATAGAACACATCGCAAACGTCCGCGAAATCGCCACTTGCAGATACGAAATCGTCATCCACACCCCTCGCCTCTGCAAAGACCCCATATTCGTCCCACACCATACATCGGGAGTTCAAATCATCGAATGCAGCCCTGTGATCAGCGACGATTTGTCCATTTCTGGAACGCAATTGTCGGGACCTGGGGGGTTGCAGTACCCCGAGTTAGGAACTCTGGTTTCCGTCCCAGGCGCCATGACAGAGAAGCAGACTGGGAAACCCATCGAGCAGATTGCACAGGCAATGGATCAGAAAGCGGGGAGTAAATCTGACAAAGAAACGCCTATGAAACTTGACCATATGAGTCTGGACGAAATCCTTGAATTCGCACAACGGATCCTCGGCAGTGGAGGTGCAGGGCAGGAGATTGTGATCAATCAAAAACAGTCCGACAGTGATGTTGACGCCAAAGGCGGGCCTTTGGATAATCAAGAAGCAGACCAGGAAAAGGAACTACTTGTTGTTTTGGACGAGAATGGCCGACCGCGGACGGTGGAAAAAGGGCGGGCTCCTGGTGGCAAACCGTTGGCCGAAAGGAGATCAGAGTTGCTCCAACGCATAGAACGGATTCTGGATAGCCGAGAACCTGACCACGGTGCGGCAGGAGGGAAAAACGGAAAAGGGGACCTTCTGGAGCGATGGTTGAGTCATGCTCGAAAACAGGGAGCAGAAGAGGCGAAAGCCAGAGTTAGGAAGGAAGAAGCAGCGGCGCTGGACCGTTGGTTGGCGCATGCACGGAATCAAGAGGGGCAGAAGAAGGAGGGTGGTGATAACGCAAAGAGAAAAAAGCGCCCGACTTAGGCGTAGAATTTGAAATGAAAATCATTGACTGCGGGACTCGGACCTCTTGATTTTATGGATGGGCAAAGCAGCTTGTTTTCCAAACTGAAGCGTGTTCTGCTGTTTTCGTGGCCAATGATATCCTTACAAGCAACCTCTGTTTCATTTTCACCGGCAACCCCGAGCCATTAAAGATATAGTCCCTCCAAAAAGTACAACCAATAGCTCGATTCATCCTACTCGTCGGCCAAATTCTCAGAAATGACATCATTGATGAATTTTTTGCGTTCAGCAAAATTCACCCCATAGTGTGCTTCCAATTGCTCTCGGACACCGCGCCTGGTGAGGGTCTCCAAGGCACTCTCTGTACAACCCACAAAAGGGAATGTCAGCAAAAAATCATCGTAAGTGCAGGTAAAAGTGGGACTTACGTTCGAGAATCATCTTGATGTGAGCCACAAGTTGCTCATCAGTGGGTTCACCGCCCTTGCCGTCAGCCTTCCCTTGCTCTTTCCCGTCTTTTTCATCTTCACTTTCCACCAATTCTTTGCTTTTGGGCGGCCTTCCGCGCTTTTTCGGGGCCGGCACCTAACGATATCCATATTAGTAAGGCGTCAGACAGCAAATTGATAGATTACCCGCGTTTACCTTCTCCTCCTCAGACTCATCTTCAGACACTTTCTTGGATGCTTTTGCAGGCCTTCCACGCTTCTTCGGAGTGACAGCTTTCGTGAGTTCCTTTTTCGCTGCTTTCTTTGTTGGTGTCTTCTTGGTTGGCGTCTTGGCAGATGCTTCAAGTTTGGCAAACCGTTCCTCAAACTCTTTCTTGTCTTCTTCCGCCAGTGCTTCCCACTTCTCCGTCAGCCGTTTCTGGATATCATCTTCCTCTCCACCTTCCTTCTCAGCTTCGGCACGTTGCTCGCTCGCAAAGAGCTCAAACGCGCTCTTGAACTTTGGCTTGCTGGCACGCTTCTTGGGCTGCGGCTCCGAATCTTCTTCTGCATCTTCTCCATCGGAAGTTGCATCACCTTTCTTCTTTCTTGGTGTGGTTTGCGAGACGGATCGTTTCTGTTGAATTTGGCCGTTAGGTTCTGTTACGGCACTCTCGAAAGCCGCACTGTGAACTTACCCGCCTGCTCCCTCCTCCCTTGATATCCGACTCTTGTGGGTTCTTCAAGAATGTGAAAATCCTCTATTCTGAAGACATCAGAAACGACACTCCTACAGGAGTCGCTCCCTATTCCTTTGAACTAACCTCCACCACCGCGTCCTTCGTTCCGCTGGATTCCAAACGAAGAATTTGACAAAGATCTTTCAATCCTGCCATGGTCCACTTTCCCAATCTCATCATGTGGTTGTCGTGTTCTTTCTGCAAACAAGGCAACAGTCGTCAGTCGGACTTTCGCTCCGTTCTTGAACCGGCGATGTTTCCGTACATCATTTTGGAAGTCAAACCCATGAAATTTGAGTAAATCTGATTTCAAATTCTTTTGCTACAGGGATCGGAGTCCTCCATTTCAGTTACTTGCTCTGAACCGACTCCTCGACTACCATCGGGATACTTACAGACGCTTTCCCCCAAATGAGCAGGTGAAGGCCAATCAGGATATCATCCGAGCGAGTTCGCTTGCTGATGTTTTCGGCAACTGTGAGAAATATTAAGATTTCTGTACTCCATACACAACGCAATAGCGTTCACAGTGCGCCAACTTACTAGGGGCGATATCCCCAAGAGGTTGGCCCTTGCCCTTTGGAATTTCGATCGGCTTGGCTTGTTTCTGATAGCCGCTCATGGAAAGCCGGTCAACGGACTTTCGAACGCGTGGTCCCGAAGGTAGTTCGAGGCTCGTTTCCAACCCCCGTGGGCGCTTTTTTCTTGGGCTGTCGGTCTCATCATCGTTGGCTTCCTCAGCACGTTGCTCCTTATCCTCAGAATCCTCCGCAGCACGTTTGGTGGATTTTCCGTTGGCGGGAACTTTCTCTTCATCGTCGGCTTCCTCAGCGGGTTGCTCCTTATCCTCAGATTCTTCCGCAGCACGCTTGCTGGGATTTCCGTTGGCGGGTACCTCATCGGTATTTGTGGGTGACGAAGGTGACTCTGTTGCCGCGTCCTTGCTGATCTCCTCACCACCTTCTGTGGCCATTTTTGCGCGAGCTGCAAACGATCTCCAAGAATTAGTTCTGGATGTTATTTGTCAGGTGGTTCCCTTTTTATCAGTTACCTGGAAAGCAGGACAAGTGCTGTAAGACTGGGAGTACGACGAGATCAGCCCAAATTTGGCAGCGAGGATTGGGATGGAAACTGGTGATTTGAGGGAAGTTGGCAGTTCGCGACCGCTTGGAATTGGTAAACCAATCAAATCCCAAAATGGCAATATTGAAACGCGAAACCCGACGCGTGAAAGCGCGAGATGGATGAATGAATGCGACAGGAGGCGTGACGCCCGCCCGCTTGTCGAGACGAAAACCACGCAGCCGGGTATGGCGAGTTGAATGGAATTTCAATGGAATGGAAGGGATAAGGCATGCGTGGAATATTTCATCCCCACTCTGAATACACGACACGCGATCCCAACCAAACAAAATGAACCGCGCGCTGGGAAGAGGCTTTCGGAGCCTTTTCCCCTGCTTTCGTCAAATAAGAACAGAGCCCTGCCGGTCGTCCTGTGTGCAGTGTTGCAGTCCATCACAACGTCCCCCAAAGTCTCCACATCCCTTACTAACATTACAAAAAGAAGACGGCGGACTCCTTTCTCACAACACATTTCCTTCGTGAACCCATAATCCCGCTCGTTTTGATTCGTAGCATCTAAATACTGCGCCATCACCGGCCCAAAACCCTAATCTCCCATCCCCCAAGAATGTCCTCGGAATGTGACCCCTACTATGACTATACCCGCCCGACCTCCTCCTCCTACGACGAGGACCTACTCATGACGCGCGTCTGCATCAGCAACCAATCCCGCACCATCTTGTACATTGCGAACTTCGCCGTGGCTATTATACCTGTGGTGTTGAGTTTGGTTGTGATTGGGCACGGGTTTGCGACAAAGGGGAAGAAGTATGCGAGGAATCCGATGTTTTTGATTGTCTGGACGACGGGGATGGAGATGGTTGGTAAGCAGGCGTGTTGTTTGCTCCTAGCGCAACAATGAACAAACGCAAACGCTCCACCCGTCTTTTCATTCTCAAATGTAGCCTACTGCTGCTACCTCATCACAATCTTCTTCGCCCCAACCATCCGATACCTCGGCAAAATCTGCTGGCTCTTCGTCTTCCACTTTGGTTTCATCTCCACCGTCCACATCAACTTGTCATGGCTCAACATCCCCGGTCCCCTCGCCGGGCCCCTTGCACCCAAGCTCGACGCTCTGCGACGCAGGATATACATAAAAGAGGTGGCGGCCATCACGGTTGAAACAGCGTTCACGGTTGCGAGTTGTGCGTTGCATGCCAAGGGGGAGATGAGGACGAGCAATGCGATGTATGGATTGACGTTGTTGAGTGTGGCCGTTAGTCTGTTCGTTTCGAGGAGTTGGATGATGTGAGTGTTGCGTGTGCAGAATTTTGTTGGATGCGCCCGCCTGGTCTCATGTGGTGTGGTGTGTTGTGCGGGTATCGTTTCTTTCTTCGACATTGCCCAGAAGCGGATTCTTTTCGTTTAACTACGTGTTTCAACACAGGAACTCAGCAGGCGAAGTCGTCGAAGCCATCGAAAGCTCCATCAACTCCATCCCCACTGACGCAAACCTCACCCCGTCCACCGCCTTTTCTGCATCCAACTCCCCAACAACAACAGCAGGCAACAGTTCCCACCAAAAACACCAACGCGATTTTATGGCCAAATACGCTAAAGACGTACGTCACCTCTATGTGGTTTCGTCTCTCTTGGTTCCCCACCCTACTAACTCTTTCTGTTTTTCCCACAGCTCCGCTTCACAGCCCTCCGCCTCGGCAACCTCATCATGCTCTCCGCATCCCTCTTCTTCCTGGGCATCTGTATATGGATATTCGCCAGTCTACCTTCCGCCACCGGACCGCAGTACATGGGCGTGGTAATGTCGGTGCTCGGAATGGTCAGCGTGGCGCCGGGTGCTGCGGTGATGTGTTGGTTGGCGGGGTTGAGGGGTGTTGTGGTCGCCAGCAAGGGAAGGGGGAAGGG
>JADGKA010000119.1:0-37470 GCA_027604605.1 Borealophlyctis nickersoniae | reverse complement strand
GTCGAATAGGACAGCTATGACAATGACCGGAGAGTGGATTGTTTTCAGTACAGCGGGAGGGTAATGGGGTTCTAACTATGCAGACATTGCAGTGTCATTCCAAGTGCATGGGAAGGAGGCCAGTGGGAGTTTCCAAGGAGTGAAAGCGCGTTACGGCAACACGTGTCGTGTCGCACAAAGGGGAAATTTTGCTCATCATGCTGGAAATTTATTCAGGGAAAACGCCTTCAGGTGATGATTCCTGCTTCCAGTCCCTAAGAGGGGCCGGGCGGGTTAGGGAGGTTAGCGAGGTTAGGTATTAGATAGGCAGGTGGCCTCAGGAGTCTTTCGGCAAATCGGACACTCTTCCTTCGCTGGAATATCCAAGAATGTAAAAACGACCAATCACCCACTGCCTGTCTTCACTAATAGTCCACTGCCATCATGAATTCAGATTATAGAGTCGCCGCAAGGTCAACACTGTATGGGTGGGCTTCTGGTGGATACCTATCGCAGTGTATTCCACAACATATGTAGGATTAAAGCGAGAGTAGAATAGCGTACCACAGAGCATGGTAGATAGTCTGGTGGCGTGAGTCCGACCTTCGGGACTGACGAACCGTGTATGCCGCCAGACAACCTCAGCTTCTTATTTAATATGTTTTGTATTTTAGACCAACCTTCTTCCACATATGTCTTTTTGCCTGACGTAGGGGCTTTTTCACACTTTTTGCATTTTTGTAATTCCCGGTGCCGAAACAGAAAAAAAAAAATCTTAATCCATGAGCTGACCCTCGTTGCCACAAAGGGCCTGCCCTTCAGTGTCGGCGAACGACCGGAGGACACATGCAGATCAAGACACTTAGATAGCAGAGTAGCAGAGTTGTAGCAAGCCAAGTATCTTCGAATCGGACATCTTGAATGCTTTCCTTACTGATAAAGGCTTACGTGGAGAAACAATAATATGAAACCATGCGGCAGAGTCTTTGCCCTGGTTAATGCCTGATCCATCTTCTTGCGTATGAACCAAAAAATCGGATTCCACCAATTAGAGTTCGGCATAGCTCGCTCGTTGACTTGATTGGACCCGCAGGTGCACCCCTGCACCCCTGCTCTCTGACCCTGCCGTCCCGGATCCACCCAGGCCGCCATCCCCACCGCTCCCTTGACCCTTCTCCGCCCTCAAAGTCAGTTTCCACAGTGCCTGCAGTTCTGCCGAGGTTCGGTTGCAGCGCGACATAGACTACCGACTTCCCAGTTCGTAGTCGCGCATCAGTCACATTAGTTTGCATTGCTGGCCCAAATTGGACGTAACTCTGACGATAGGATCGTTTTCTGATGTGTTTTCCGCTTCAAATGGCAAATGGAATCACATTCGCGTAATTTCTGAAAATCTGAAAATGCAGAGCATAGATGAGCCTCGACACACCCTCGGGATCAAAAAATGCATCTTTGTTTTTTTTTGGAAACATGAACAGATGAAACTAAGAACCAGAAATCTGACGAGACCAACCGTCAGCATTTCCCCACGAGACCGACGGTCAAATCCTGCCCACACGAACGTAGCTCTCTCCAAGGGAGAGAGCACCCATTAGTCCTATCTCATAACCAAAACGAGAGACATCATCGCTCGCCTTGACGGGTCATTGTCGGGGCCCACGGTAGCTCTACCCCCTGAAAATATGAATTGTCGGGTGTGTGAGTTCAAAATGAAGCGGCCATCCCACAGTCGAAGTGGTCCGTCTCTTTGTTGAGTGCGTGAAAGTACAGTACGTGCAACCACATTATCCAAACAAGACACGAACCACGTCAAAAGTCACAGACAGTTTTCCGAACGACGGGCGGTTTCCATAATTTTTGGGATACCCGTGCGCATGTTTAATGAAACCACTTGTATCCGGATAAACCATCGCACATATTGATTGCAGGCTTTGATAGGAGGTATCACCCGCTTCACCTTTTCATCAGAGGTCATCTGGGTTGAGCATTGCACTGGGAATTGGCGTGTTTTTAAAGAGGAATCTGCCTCGTAAGGGTGTCGTAAGTAGACCGTTCCAGCGTCGAAGGTAGCTACGAACGGCGTAAACTTTGCAATGATGGCTGCTACCTACCGTATTGCAGTGCATTGTTGGGCTTCTGGGCTTGTGTGGTGCGGCGGCGGTGCCAGAGGGAAAAAGAAAGAAAAGTCCGCCGAGTCCCACAAGTAGCGCCATAGTGTCTGATAAAATGTGAACCACCCGAAACTCATCCAGCCTCCTTTTTTCAAAGCCCAATTTCAATCCGCAGAAAAAAAACCAAGGCGCTGTTTCTGTTGCAGTTTCCCGCACCCGCGTCCGTCCATACCAAATGAACACATTCTCTCGTCGCCTCTTTGTCGCGCTATCACTATGGCTCTTTGCGACGCTCGCTGGAGTGGAGGCCCAGGTGCTGGGTGGAGCTTGCGACCCGACAAACAATGTGGACATGTTTGCTTGCCAGGGGGTTAACTATATGGCTTGTGACCCGACGTCGAGTAAGTGTGGTGGTGGATAGGGTTGGGGTGGATTGGGTTGGGTTTCATCTGGCGCACTCCTGTGATCCGTCACATCAACAGGGTTATGTGAAGAGCGCCGGTTAGGGTTAATGTGCTGCATATCAGTTTCTGGTTGTCTGATCATCCATGCCACTTACTCTAGGACGATGGATCATCCAGAATGTTTGCGCCGCGGATTGCCTGACCATCCCATCCTTTGCTCAAAATTGCGGCCGAAACTCTCACGGTGTGTCCCCGGAACCGCAAAACCCGCCCCCCTCATCATCATCATCATCCACACTCTTACCAAGTTCCACGACTACCACATTAGCATCATCGAGCCCATCATCTTCAATTACCACATCCCTTGCAACATCCACTGTAAATACATCACCATCAGCAACCTCATCGCCACAAACTGCATCCCCAGACCCCACGTCTGGATCAACCCCTTCTCCATCCGCGGCCTCGTCATCTCCGGCCTCCTCCTCGTCTTCGATACCCGCGGCGGCAATCTACGGCCCAGTGACAGCAATTGTTGTTGTTCTCGCGGCCATATTTATTCTCCTCTTTGTGCGACGCCGGCATCACCCGGGCTCGTCTGGGAAGAGTAAAGAAGCTTCCCGGGGACTGATGCACGATGAATTGAGGGCTGGAGGAAATGCGTCGATTGTATCAGCTTTGAACGTCGCCAGCGTGTTGGAACGGTCATACGTTGTGATGCATGAGTATGAACCTCAGGCAACCGATGAGATTAAATTGACGGTTGGGGATAGGGTCAGGTTGAGTCTCTTATTTAACGATGGTAAGTATCCATTAGTGGACATAAAGAGAGGGATATCGGACTGTTTGGCAGGTGAATGTTGAAACATACTTTTACAGGGTGGGCGAAAGGTATCAACGAATCGACAGGACAGCAAGGACTCCTCCCCTGTGCATGCATCCAGGAGGTCCCGCACCCGAAATCTCCTCTTTCCGAACCCTGAGGGCCACATCACACCTATCCTGGAAACGCAACAAAAAACCCGGAGAGGCGTTTTTCGCGGACACTCAAACGAAACATCATTTATACCCGACTCTCAGCCAGTTTTGGGGAAACTGGAGCGCAACAAACCAACGCGTGCGGGAAAGGAGAGCTGTCAGACGGGGGAGGAGCCACACGCAAACTTTTTATTTTTCCTTTCGCTTCATTTTCTTTATCTTTTTCCTATATTTGTTATCCGTGTATATCAGCATCCCCCCCTCAAGGCGACCGTTTCATCAGTGGTGGGCCGGGCCCCCCGCCGACCGTTTTCCTGACCTCCTCCCGTGTTTATATATTTAGTGGATGTCAGGGACCGGTGGGGAATTGGGGGACGATGTGGGTCTATTGTGTTTTTTCGTGTTTGTGGTGGGGTGTGTTTGTGCCTTCTTTTGTATTTGACTGTGTGGGGGGGTGGAGTGGGCCGCGGAAGGGATTTTGATACAAAACCATTTGTAGAAAAAGTCGAATAGCAAGAAGCATTTTGTGGTGTATAACCAGATTTTCGTCGTCTTGGCGGTGTACGGGTTTCTTTGGCCAGAGAAATGCCACTCCCAATTGTAGTTTTAAGAATGAAAACGGTGGCCTCATCGCTTCTAATTCCACTTCACGGCCAATGGTGCATTTGAAACAGAGACCCATCTGAAAGACCGAACAAAAGGGAAAAGGTAAAATTTACACATCCATTCACAAATCTAACGCTACATATGATTTACAGACATTGGCCGTGTCGGGAGAAGGGCAACAATAACAGACGAAAAGCCGCCTCTTCGCTGGCTCAAACCTTCTTGGCCCTTCCGGCAACCCCAGCGTCCTGTACCGAGAACAGAGGTTCAGACCCAGAGGACTTGCGGCGCTATATATGGTAAAAGCCATAACCTCACCTCCTGGACGACCTTTGCCATCGCTCCCCAATCCAAGTTGGCCCACCCCCGTTCCTCGGCCTTTTTCATGTTGGTTTGTAAAACGTCCAGGAGCGGCATGGGGGTATGAGTTTCCGTTGCGACACTGGAGAGAAGCGAAAAAACATATGCAGAGTCAGGGAACCCCGTATGTTTGGCAGTTTTCTCAAATGGTGTAGCGCATACCTTTTGACGCATCCCAGGTCCTTGAGACCTCCCTTCACCGTAAACCCGCCGGGACCGCTCGGGACATAGTCCTCGTTTGCGATGCGGCCGGCGTACCCCTGCCAGATTGGGCCAGGGAAGAGCTCGGAGAGGAGAGAGAGGTAGTGAGATCGATCGACGCCAGACTGGGAAGTTGCAGAAGGGGTTTTAAGTCCCGTGTAATTTTGTGAATCGGGTGAAACGGGGGGGTACCTTGTCACCGAGGGAAAGAGCCTCGGCGGACACTTCGATAAGTGAAGCGATGGTGAAGTTTCCCATGAGTTTAAGGACGCTTGCGCTGCGGGGATTGGGTCCAACGTCGAGGATTTTGCGGGACACTGCCTATACTCCATTCACAGTTTGTGAGCAACGGTGCAGGTGATGGATACAGCAGAAAGAAAACGAAACATGAGCTTTCCCAACCAACCTCCAGGTATGGTTTAACCCGTTCTTTAGCCTTCCCATCCCCCGCCAAGGCAACCACCAACTTCCTCGCCAATGCCGCATCGGGGCGTCCAAACACCGGTGCGGACACGAGTTGCACCTGCTTCGCGTTCGCGTCCTTGACTAACTCGTCCGTGGTGCTTGGGAGGATGGTCGCGCAGTTGACCACGACCGTGTCGGGCAAGGGTCCGGCGGCCAACACCTCTGCAAGGACGGACCGTGTGGACGCATCGTCGAAGAGCATGAGGAAGATGACGGTGCATTCCCGAGTCAAGGAAGCGACAGTGGGGTGGAGGGTGGCCCCGATGGACGTGAGGGGTTGGGCTTTTTCGGGGGTGCGGTTGTATATGTGGAGATGTTTGGAGGTTTGTTTGAGGTGGTTGTGGATGTTGTGGGCCATACCGGCGCCCATTGCGCCGAGGCCAACGAGACCGACAGCGTTGGTGGGAGTCATGGCGGTGTGTAGGAAGTGAGCGAGCTTGTAGTGTTGAGATGAGCTGGTTGAATGGGGAACTTCGAAAGGGTTGAAAGGAGCGCGTCGCTTTATGAAATGGAAGGCATGTTTCAAAAGGAGACCAAAAGTTTTCCGGATACCGTTCCCCCAAGGCCATCACCTGTAAAGTTGTAAAGCCATCTCCCATTTGAACGATACCTGGTGCTCCCCACACCTGCTCACGCTTGTCTCCTTTTCTTGGGCTGTCGTGCTCTTGCATGCGGGTTGGTGCCGGAAAACAGGTAAGCAGTTTTGGACCAAATGAAATTGCTGCGCAAACTCTCTATTGGCAAAGAACCAACGTTACATTGCCTCAACTTCATCAGAAACGGACGATATGGCTGCTCAACAGAACCCTTCCACTCAAAGTGGTCACACGCCACCCTTTGGCGGAAACGACGGAGATTACTACGCTGTAAAGTCAACCGCGCATACCCCGATTTCTCCTTTATTTGTTTACCTTATTCTGTGTGAATGTAGTTGCTCGGTGTGGATAAAACCGCGACTCCCGATGAAATAAAAAAGGCTTACAGGCGTATGGCGTTGAGATACCACCCCGACAGAGCAGGACAGGATCCTTCAAATACGGAACGCTTCCAAAAGATCGTCCGAGCCCATGAAGTTTTAAGTGGGTACACATGATTGTTTATTTATCTGCACATGGCCTTTCTGGTTCGTGACCATTGGGTCCACCGAGCACCCGCTGGCGCAATGAACATGCTAAAATGCTTTCAATCTTATATCAATCACTCCAAATACAGGCGATCTAAAAATGCGTCAGATCTACGACCAATACGGCCCTCGCGGGATAGAAATGCTTTCCCAAATGGGCTCGGTAGCCCCCTTTGTCGATCCGGACGTCATCCTCGCCCTGAACCGCATATTCTTTTTTGGTTCCCTCCTGGCGGCCCTTCTCATCATATTCCCTGCTTTTGTTTCTGTCCGCGTCGACAGCAACGTCTCATGGCCATGGGTCGCAGTATTCGCACCGCTATTTGTGTTTGACGCAATTGTGCTTCTCGGGTTTGTACTCGTGGGGCCGGGTGAAGATGCAGAGAACGCGGCTGGGGCGGTGGATGAGGAGGAGGAGGAGTTGACTGGGGCGTTCGCGGACGACCGAACAGAGATGCTATCTCGGCGGGAACGGAGGAGAGAAGAAAAATCTGCTGCAGCGTGGAGGCAGCGGATCATCCGGATTGGGTACTGGGTCCTTGTGTGCGTATTCCACGTTCTGGTCGCCCTACGGTTGGATGGGATCATTTTTTGGCCATGGGCTGGGGTGTTTGCGCCTTGGTTTGTCGTCGAGGTCCTCAATTTGGCCTCCGCAACTGGACGGTTGGTTACCGACTTCGCGGCGGGCGTTCCATCTCAGTCCTTTGACGCGGAACGATCGACGGTAGACCTCTCCACGCGGCCTTTTACAGCATCAGAAAAAGTCTTGCATGGTTTCGATACCTACTACACTTGGCTGTTACGCGTCCTTCAAGCTGTCTTCTTGGTCCTCAAGATTGACGGAACAGTGGACTGGAGTTGGCCGGTTGTATTCATTCCCACCTGGCTGTGGGGTGGAGCTCAACTCTTCTTTCTCCTGGCGTCATACATGAAACTCCGCCGTGAGCCGGACCTCTCGGTGCCCGGCGCGATTCACCCTGAGCGCGTCAGACTCATCGGACGTGCCGTTTACTTTGTGGTGGCCGGAACTTTGCTGTACGCAGGGTTGGGAATGCTGATCAAGCGCCTTGCGACGGGGGATGGTCCGCCGGCTGCGATCATCTTGATTCCTGTGTTTATCGTTGTAGGCTTGTTGTTTTGTTGCGTGTGTTGTTGTATGCCTTGCATGACGTTGAGCCTTCGATTGGGATTGGAAGAGGAGCTGATGCGGAGGGAGCCGGCAGGTGCGGGGATGAGCGGCGCAGGGCCGAGTGGATGGCAGTGAACCGGGAATGCGCTTTATGAGAGTGCTTATTCGCATTTGTTGCATATAATTTTTCCTATTCGCTTAATACTACTCCTCCATCAACGCCTTCCGAACCCATCTCCACTTGCCCATTCTCGCAGCTTCTTTTGCTTTCTCCAATCATCATCTTGCTACTGTACAATGACTCCTGCCATACCTACATGAGATTTAACATCCCTTCTTTGCGTTCTTCGCCTTCCTCTGGTTCGTCTTCGTCGCCCTCGCCCTATGCATTTGGTGCGTTCCCTTTTATATGGTACATTTGTTTAGGGTATCCACTTTGTGCCCAAAATCAAATCACCTTGCGAATATGTTAATATCATTTTCAATAGGCCGTCAGGATCACAGATCACAGACAATTTTGGTTAGATGGGAAATGCAGAACTATTGCTCTGCTTTTTTTCCTTGCATGTTTTCTACTCATACTGTCACATTTGTGGTGTCTGTCAACTTTGGGGACACGATTTTCGCCCCTATGTCCATGCCTTGGGACCTCCGGCCTCAGCCAGTAACGCGTCCCATCCTCCTTGCCGTCGCATTCTTTTCGCAATGTCTGAGATCCCATCTACCGCCTTCGGCAGAGACGAGAACCTCAATCTCTACGAACTATTTCCAATAGCAGAGTTCGCTCCAAACGAACATCCTCCCCGCCCAACACCACCACCACACAATGCCACAAACCCCTCTTACACCACCATACCCCGTCGGTTCTTTAAGAATGTGGCAACGCGCCTTGTCCGCACCCTCGACGGCCTTGTCATTTCTCCAACTGTTCCACCCGCACTGGTCCAACTCTTACCTCTCGTCCGCTCCCGGTGGTCCTTACAAATGTCCCGCTGTGGGAACCACTTAGCGGTCCTCCAAGATGACGTCTTGGAAATTCGCTCCAAAAGTGCTGGTTTTGGTGTGACGGCGGCTATCCACCTGCTTGACAGAGATGGTTTCCCGTCCTGGCGTCGGGTAGTGTGGTCATTTGATTCGAGGCTGCTCGCACTTTCCGGCAGCAATGGTGCGGTGCAAGTTGTGAGTGTGGACGGGACCCACTTATGTTTGATCAGTTCGAAAACTAAGGAGGCTACAGATGGGAACGCAGATGTGGGAGGATTGCCAACTCGTCCTGTACTTGTTGATTGGAAGGAAGTGGGCGTCGGTGATGGAGGGCGCGATCCGGTCGGGCTCATTGATCCGATTTCAACCATGTTGTTTCTTCGCCCCGGTAGGGGAACTGCCGATTCCTGCTCTGGCGATTTTGAGTTTGAGGGAGGCCGGTATTCACATGAACTTCTTACCATCACCTACGATGGAATTTTACGAAGTTATTTGATCAACGCAAATAATTTGGGCATCGCTGCAAAATTGGCTTCATCATCCGATGCGTCATTCATTCCCCTCCTTGCCGGGCCGAGACGACCCACCGTGGGATTAGCAATTCCGCGCGAGGGCACCCGCCGCCAGGGCGAAATCATTTTTTACCATAAATTTTCGTTCCGGCACTGGCACTCGTGTGTTTGTGCCGCGGTGGTCGATATAGCGGACGATGTGTTATGGGTGGGCGGGAAAGGTGGTCTGCGACCAAACGCCAAACGTCATGCACACGATAACGGAAAGAATTCACCAAGTGGTACTTCGACGGGGTACTTGTCGGAATGGAGGTTAACGGCTCGAAAGCCCTATTATCAAATGAAGGGCGTAGAGATGGTAGATCCGTCCGTTATCGCCTCGGCGGAGGAGGGGGATAAAGGCCTTTGGACCAACATAAGAAAAGTCTTGACGATAGATTCCGTTCTGACGTCTCTAAGACCATCGCGGAGAAGGGTCTATTTGGAAACCATCCACTGCATGTCCTTGGCCCCAGACGGAAAGCATTTGTTGACGTTGGATTGTGGGGGCTCTCTAAAGTTATGGAGGCCTCCACAGTTGGATGTGGTGCAAGAGTGGGGACCCGAAGAGCTGATGGATATGGCTTTGGGAGGTCAAGGCTTAGACGCATCTGAAAATGAGTCGGCAACCGTAAGGGGTGCGGGCGCGGCTGTTAGCGGGACTGTGAAGGTGATTTCGGTTGGTTGGTGGTCAAATTCGAGCGTGGTGTTGACGTTTGAAGATGGCATTGTCGCAATTTCCAATCTGCCCGGCATGCAAAATTTATTGGGAAGTCCCGAAAAATTCCACCCATGTCCTTCTGTTGTCTCAATCCGAGGCGAACGCCTTTTCATACTGGAGCATGAAATGAAATCACAAAGAGTACGCCTCCGAAACGGCGTGTATTCGCCAATGCGGGCCGAAACTGACGACGCGGATGATGAACAGGCGGCGGAATTGGATGCGGTTCAAAAGGGGATTGTGGAGCGTGCCATGTCAATGATGGCCAGTCCCCTCAGATTGTTTACCAGCACTTTCCTGTGGCACTGGGAGGACCAAACATCACCCTCTCGTCGCATCGTCAAAGTTCAGAAACGCAAATACCGCCTCATGTGTTTGCTAAAGACCACCCCGCTCGAGGCCATGCGTCGTAAGATTGCATTGGGGGATTACACAACAGCTTTGGAGCTTGCAGCCAAGTTTGACTTGGACAAAGACGAGGTGTACAAGGCCCAATGGTTACAAATTGATGTTTCGGAAGCAACAATCAGAGATTTTTTGGGCAAGATTCGGGATAGACAGTGGGTTTTGCACCAGTGCTTGGATCGTATTCCACCTTCCGGCAAAGCTGCGAAGTTGTTGCTTCAGTACGGATTGAAGCAGACGAATTTTTTAACACTGAGGGATGTGGAGGCGGAGATTGAAGCGGTATTGGAGCAATTATCAGGGAACGAAGCAGATGTCGGGAACAGTAGGGAAAGCTTGGTGTCCAACGCAACGCAGCCGGAGGGGGCAGTGCAGCCATCCACTATGGATTTGTGTCTGTTTCGGATACAGTTTTTGAAGTATCTGGATCGCCTGGACACGCACGAAGCAATCTACGCGGGGACGCAGTTTGGTTCTGGCGGCCCAGAATTTGGAGATCAACCAACAGCATTCGCGGAACATTTTGCGTGGTTCCGTGATGCCGACTTGGTTGCCCAAGCAGTTGATTTTGCCATTGACGAGAATCTCGCTGCATTAGAACAGCTCTTTACGCGTCATGGGTCTGATGTGTTGCCCTGCCGCTTGAGCATCTTAAGCCATCTGCCCGAGACAGCCGACCCGACGAGCTACAAGCACCTTCTTCCCCGAATTGACCAAAAAACTGGGAATGAGGCGCCGTGGGTGGTAATACCATGGCGAAAACCGGATTGGACGAAATCGGACACTGTGCTCGAATTTGTGGGTCTGATTGACGACGAGGATCATTCCGTGCTTGGTGTGCCGCAACCACTTCCCGGGATTGAGCGCCGAGACTACCCAGCTTCTGCGTCGGTCATTTCAAAATGGTATGCGACCCGTTCGCGAGAAATCGAAGCGCGGTCGGGACAAATTGATTTTGCTCTCGATTTGGTGCGGCTCGGGATGCACAATGGAGTCAAGGGGTTGACGGATTTGCATGAAAACCTCATGACCCTTTCCTCATTGGTGTACGAGTGCTGCGATCCAATGTCTACGGTTGCGGTCGATATGTCTTTGGAGAAATTACAGGGGGCGTCAGATACGGAGATCATCAGATTATTTTTGGCTGATAGTGACGCGAGTAAGATTGTGCGCGACATTAGACGATTCGTGATGCCGTATGTGGAGCGTGTCGCGAAGAGACTCGAAAGGCAAAGTGCCAAGGAAGTTGAGTCAGAGGACAACGCGGAGGGTACACATAAGCAGGGTCCGCAAGATCTTTTGTGGTCGTATCTTGTTGAGATCGGTCCGACAAAGCTAGATTGGATTAGTGCTATCGTAGAGAATTCCCGTCACACCCTGCCAGACCAAGACCGTATCATACAGTCTGACCGAACACTTGCGGAACTCGTGCTGGAATGCGCTTATCGCTGCGCCCGCACGGATCAACTTGACATTCTGTACCGTATGATGCGAAGCCTCCCATCTTTCGGCGCCGGTCTCGAGAATGGAATACATGCACCTCCGGTCCGACAAATGTCATCATGGGAGGAAGACATGGAGGACCTTGGCCTTGAGGATGACCACCTCCACATACGGCGTTGGGATCCCAATCAACGTGCGTCGTCCCCATCATCAGATTTCTCCGACATCCGCACACGCCTCCAATTATTTGAAGCGCACCTGGAAGCATCAGAGATCCTCATGCGCTACGGCCTTCCCAAACCACTTTCATGGTTTTTGGAAGCTCAAACCAGCGCCGATGTACAACGACAGCTGATGGTGCTTCTGGCACGGCAGTCAACCGGGGATGAGGGTGTACAGCCGGATGAAGACCGGTTTGAAAATGAGGATGAATGGAGCGGATTGTTGGATAATATGCTTGAATTGTGGCGACTGGGCGTTTTGGCGATGGTCCCCAAACGGGATATTTACGTCGAGTTTTTGTCGGTTGCGTTGAGTAATGGACGTAAGTCACCTGAGTTGTTTACTGAATCATTTGTTTGGACAGATTCCTTAAAGACGGTGGATGATTGCAGGATTTGAACTCGCGAAGCGAATTATGCAACCGGATCGTGGACTGCCACCACTTCCCATCGAAGTGTCAGAGAAGTTAGTTATCGATGCGGCTCGCGAGTTTTACGATAATGCAGAGGATGGGGACATGTACAGGGGTTACCTTAAGAAGTCTTGGGATTGGTACGTGTCACTGACAAAGTTGATTATTGCGTTGTTTCGACGGCTAGTTCGCTAACTATTCCCGTCCTCCTTGCAGCCTCAAAGTGCTTCCCGCTTCTCCGGCCCTCAAAATCGAACTCGACCTGATTGAGGCAACCCACGCCTTGACGACCCGCTACCAAGTCCCATTCGACCTCCGCAACCCCCATTTGCACATCTTGCCAATCCAGATTCGCCTCCATGCAGACCGCTTAGATTTGATTCGGTCTGTCTTGAAGCGACATCCGCGCGCCTGCGCCTCCTCTGCTTCATTGCTGGATCTTGCTAAGAAATTGGTCGGTGCCGCAGGTTGGACCACAGGAGCGCAAGCACGGGTCCGGGCAATGGTGGCTGATGCCGCTATAGATGCCGGTGACCATGGGTTGGCTTACACCATGTGCGAGGAGCTTATCACCAATTCTGGTCCTGCGGAGGGCATTGGCGGAGGTGGCATCCCGACCGCCAGGCGAGGGTCTGTGCCTTCGGCCGCGGTGGGAGAAGTCGTATGGACGGTTTGCGTCCGTCTCGCAAAGGAGACTGATTACCGGGATTTGGAAGGCAAAGCAAAACTTCTCGGCCATGCTTTGACTGTGTGTCCAAAAGAGAAGGTTGGGGAAGTCCTGGATTTATGGAGGAAGGTGGAAGCAGAGAATATTTCTACTAATGCCCTTTTGCGGGCCCGTGGCATTATCGAGGGCCGCGACGATGACATGGGGTCATTAGTTTGCAAGCCGGACGGTAGGGGCAAAGGTGGGCGAGTCTTCGACTACAGCAAGGCTGTAGACGAACTTCGGCGAGGAGTTTTGGGCTTCGAGGATCGAGAAACACCTATTGGGTCGCCCGAAAGAAACATTGCTCTTCATGAATTTTACAAAGGCCTTGCCGACACACATGATGGGCCCGTACCTTATGGCGTTGATGACTATAAAGTCTTATGTTCTGCCAAAGGCTCCCTATTGGAAGCATTGCTGAGGGTGGAATGGTTATGGCAACATGGGGAATCCGTTTCAGACCGCATGGAATTTACCGACGCGGATATTCTCGAATCCGCGATGGAAGCGTTTGAACTGAATGTTCCGTTGGCTTTGAGATATCTTTTGGATTTACCGGAGGTAAGAGCTTGTGAGCAAACATGAGACGTCCCGGGTATGTAACTAAGCTTCGTTTCTTGGACTTCAGGACTCGAAAGCCGAGCGATTCTTCAGCGCACTTTATCCCTCGCCTGATTATGAGCGCTTGGCAAGTTATTACTACGCAGTAAGGGCGGTGAGCTGCTTCCTCGCGGACGACCCCATTGCTATGAAAGCTTTATATAATTACCCTATCTCGCAAGTCGTCCAAGCTGTTCAACACTTGGGCGGTTCCGGGGAAATGGCGCAAACTAGGAGCGAGTCTGGCGTGAAAAATGAGATCGTTGATGTAGCCGGAGACTGGGGTGACGCTGATGTGGAACTGGATCTCGACCTTGATGTCAATGCCATGGATAACGCGAACCAACCAACAAATGTAGTTCCGGTCTCGACTGGCGCTCAATCTCCAGAAAAGCGCATTGCAGAAACGAACGCGGCCGCAATCATTCAGCGTGCCTTGCATCATGCCTCGCAGGTGCATGATAAGCACAGGGAGCAGGCGGTTTTATCCATGCTAGACGAGCGCAATGTGGACATGGTCCGCTTCAAGAGTGACGAAGCCTACCGGAAGCGGATTGCTTGTGGATGGGTTAGAAGATCCGACGAACGCAAGGTCGAGGAGGCTGTGGGCGTGGCGGCCGAGGTCGGCATCGAAAAGTGGGAGGTAAGCTGCAATTGAGGCGCGGGTTCTGGGTTCTGTTTCCGTTCGATATTGAAAACTCCATTGCATTCACAGATGATGACGGCCCACATTGAGTGGCTCTTCGAATCACCAACCGTGGACGCGAGCCTATTGCGGGCTAGATTGGAGCAGAACGATGCGATAATTCGAGGACACCCTGGTCCAATGTTGGCAATGTTGACGAATGTGCACCAGAAGGTAATATTAGAGCGTATATCCTGTAGTGGTTGCGCATGCTGGTTCAACCAGTTCCTCTCCGCCACACATCAGGTTGACGGGACATTGCACGAAAAGTTGACGATCTTATACCAAACATGCATGCAACTATCGGATCAGTTGAACGAGAATGCACAAACCCAGCTTAAAATGCGCGTCGGTGCACTTCAGGCTCTTCAGCACAAGCCGTCTCTGAAGAGCATTGATTTGAAGAAGGCCATTGCTGCAAACACAACCTGGGACCCAGCGGGAGCCTACACTGATATGTGGAAAGTGATTGGTACCAAGGAATCACTAGACGACTTTGCTGATGCTGTGCCGGGGTATGCTAACGTGTCGTCATTTCTGCAAATCCTCTTCTTCCATGTGAATCCTCATTGCCGCCTTTCGAAGGTTGCTTGATTTGCGGCCCTTGAATATGTTCCCAGACGAGGCAGAGTTAAGCTCGACTTTCATGACACCTGATTGGCGAACCACAGTGAGCACCATGTATTCCGCATACGCCATCGCGAAACTCCCGAGCGTGCCGTGGGATTACCTTGACGATGAAAGGATTAGTCGTGACGTTTCCGAGTTGGAAGCCTTGCTGGAAAACTTAATGCCCAAGGACCTGGCGGCTTTGACCCAAGCTTTGACTGTTGGCGAACAGGTCAGTTTAACATATTTGTATACTCTTAACAAGCTGGAGATGGTGCTGAAAGCATCAACAGGCATTAGGCATTCCAGTGTCACTAAGAAACGCGGTGGCCGTACGCGCCGAACAAGTTATCATGCACTCTGTTGAAGCCAAAATTACGGTATGTAAACCCGTTTTTTACTCGACTCCCAAAGGGTGATCATTCATAGGCCCTGTTTGTATATTCAGGATGCAGAAACCATTCAATCCGAAATTCTAGCAATACGACGACATTTGCAGATGATTGCAGAGCTGGGTGCTATCTCCGATGTGAACACTGGTGAGCATGTTGCGCCGGAAAGACTGCGGCAGTTTGACGAAGGCTTCGGGGCTGATTCGAAACAGGTGAGGTGGATGTTTTGCATCCGGGCGCCAGAAAACAGAAGCAGCTGATTGGCTTTGCATCACTTGTAGCTTGCAATAATTTGCATGCGCATGATTATTGCGGGAACGTCCCCCTCCATTGTCAACGACATTTGCCAAACGCTGGCAAGATTTTTCCCGACACATGCAAGCCTCTTTTCGACATCATCTCTTTATGCGGAAACCGTGCGATGCATTGTGGCTGCCCCAACTGATCCCGCTTTTGGCAAAGTATTCCGGCGTGGCATAGACTCGCCTATCGCAGCGCTTGATCGGATCGTTACGAGCGTTGTCGAATATGTCGTTACTGAAGAACCGGGGCTTGATGTGAATGTAGGAGGAGAGGATGGGTGGGGCATTGCTGAGGATCTGGATCTGGGTGAGAGTGCCACAGCCGAAATGATAGCTGGGTTGGAAAAGACGTTAAGAGACGAACTTGGAGCTGTGGTGGAGGACGCCGCACGATTTGGTGCGGATATGTCGATGGAGGTTTTGAATCTGCTGCAAAGAGTGAGTTCGCCGCACGTCAGGTGGCGCCGACTCAATACATGGCTGATTTCCCTTCCCTCCTTATCATTTCCAGCGATTCGTTGTGGAGCAGGGCGATGCCCATCGATTCCAGCTCGCAAAGCTTGGTTCCATTGTCAAAGGAGCTTGGGACATTGATGTTGGTACTAATCCCTGAACTAAAAGATTGCGCCCAATGGTTAACATTTTAAATCATTCGCAGATCAACGAGTCTCCCCAAGTAGAGCCAGCAGACCGACGTGCGTTGTTTGTTCACCTACTAGGAAAGACACATAGCGGTTTGCAAGCACAATCACTTGTTGCCATCCTAGCCGAATGGATGCCTGCTCCGACGGCACGTGAGGGCGATCAACCTAAAATTGCTACGCCGGCCCACTTGCAACAATGTTGGTGTGAACTATTTTTCTGGATGGCGCAACACGGAGAGATGGACATGATGATGCTCACTCGGGTAGAATTCGAGGCATATGACCTGTTGAGTGAATCGGTAGGAATTGTCTCTCCATTTCCTGGATATGCCATGATTGTGCTCACACGTGTAATGTTCAGGGTGAAGGGTCTTTGCTAGACGTCTTGAAAGACGTGAGCATGACAGAATACTACAAGAATGTTTTGCTGTCCTCGCGAGAATGGCTCGCGAGCAGTGCCGGTCCCGATCTGAGGGCCCGCCTGCTGGAGTGCGCATCATCCAGCTCAACGGTGGACCCGTCGCTTCTTTCCGACAGGACCCTGCACACCCTCCTTTGCGCGCGCGGGATGTCATTTGAGTTTGTTGGGACGCCCATGTGGCCCCACATCCGGATAACATTGCTTTCAGGGTCGGCGGCACACTCCACAAACCCGAGCGCAGGACAGATGCTTGTCAGCGCAGTGGTATCCGACTTGATTTCGGCCGGCCACATGTCTGCCGCGGCTGAATTGACCTTTGGATACATCGCGGCGCCTGTGGAAGCGTCGTCTGGGTTGGGTATGCGGTTTGGAATTCTGAAACGTTTTCTTGGGCAGAGTGAGTCCAGCCATCCTTCAACGGGTGGAGCGCATAACAGTGAAACTAGACGGCATGTGGAGGAAAAGATTGTGGAGAGGTTTTTGGATCGTGGAGTGCGACGGATTCGGGGATCGAGCTAGACGTGCGTTGGGTAGTTTACAGTTTTGAGCAGGAGCAGCCAGCGGAAGTGTAAATAGAGTTAAATGTGTGGTTGGAGGTAAACCCATAGGCCGTGGATATGTCCAGATAAACCGAAGGGCAATGCTCATTTACCCGGCAATGACATCGGATTCTGCACGATTTGAGACAGCGTTGCTAATTGAGTCGATGGCTCCATAAATAAAAACCCAATACGATTGCACATTATTTCCTAATTCTTGGTCCACCCGCTTTTCACATCCTTTACCCTACACCCTCCCTGGTTCTCATCCGGCCTTTACAGAAAGTACGGCGTGTTTTGTCTGGGGGGTACCACTCTCTCCGTGTCTGGCACAGCACTGAATATTTTGAAACTCGACTCGTCGATCGTCAGATTCTCATCGACGGTCATGATTGATGCAACGTTGCCGCACCGGTAGCAGTAGTTGGGTGCGGACCAGACAGTCACGAGATTCTCGTCGGGGAACATGTATTTGTAGCCCTCTTGGACGAGTTGATGGGCCCGTGCGATAAGAGTGAGATTGTTGACTTGGTTGAACTACCAGAATATGATGTTTGAGAAAACTACCGCCCATCGTCAGAATACAGACAGCACCAACGCACCTCAAAGGTAACCTTGCTTCCAAATAGCCACCCGGCCCCTCGAGGACTGACCGCCCATGTTTCGATATCCTCTGGATCAGACCACATAAGATCTGCGCCCACCAAACCCAACCATTAAAACCGTCCGCCACAACGCCGTGTCCCAAGCTGCAGATAGCCCATACCGCAAAATGCTCCTTCATGCGGGATCTCCTGGCACCTCTGTATTGTTCTGATTTGGTCCAGGGTTCGTACGTCTGGCGATAGACCGCCGTGTACGCAGAGCACTCGCCCATCCACAATCTGTGAACACACGCAGTCCGCCGCTCAATGCCAATCATCCGTCGCATCATGCAAACTATTGATCTTCCTTACCGCCGCCAGGGTGAGGTAATCGAACACTGAACAACAGTATTTCCACACATTTGCATTACCATATTTTTGCTGGCACTCGTCTGGATTGGTGCGGAAGATTAGCCCCGAAATGGGTTGCAAACGCCCACGCAAGAAGCCTTACCGTAAAACCCATACACTTGCGTGATCTGTCGGCTTTCGTGATTTCCTCGTAGCAGAGTGATTTTGTCCGGATATCTAGACAACAAGGTCACTCTTTGGCCACATATGCAGCAGCGAAACTGTGAAGGTGACGTTTACAAAACCCACCTAGCTTTCAGTGCCAGTAACAGTGAAAAGGTTTCCAAACTGTAATACCCCCGATCGACAAAATCCCCCTTCAAGATGAAGACCCATATCCGAGTCAGGATCGAGCTCAAGTTCGCGTCGACGTCCCCGAAACTTCCTCCACGAAACATAACCCACCATGAAAATGTAACTGGTGTTTGGAATCTCTCCACCGACGCGGAAAAGCTCAAGCAAGTCATAGAACTGGCCGTGGATGTCTCCGCAAACGGTGACTGGAGCGTGGACGGGTTGAATATTTGACTCTTCCATCAACAGGTCCTTCACCTGCAAGAGGTCAAGTCGAGGGTGTAAACCCGAGGCCAGCATTGAACAACTGTTCTCTCCCGCCACGCGCAGGAATCTCGCTACTGAAAATGAAGATAGGGCGGCCACGCACCATGTCGCAGAGTTTTTTGATGTCTGGTTCCGGTAGATATTGGCATTTCTTCACGGTTTCGAGCCACTCTTCAGGACCTTAGCCACGGAGCGCAAGGTCAACCAAACCACCGAAAGCAAGCAATGCGCAGTAAGGGGCGGACGGGTGCAATACCTCCTGGCATGGCAAATATAGTCTAGTTATTGGGGGTTGAGTGTGTTTTGGTTGTTTCTGTGACCGTATGTTATTCAAGATGCAAGCGACAGACCGACATCTGCAGTAAGACTTGGGCAGGGGGTCTCGAGCGCAGTTGTCTGCAGCGCCACGGCATGGCGGCACAGCCATTCAACTTTCCATCGCCGCGTCTCGAATGGACGCGTACTGTACGCGAACGCTCTCTGTCAGCTTCATCATTGACACTACTTAAGATACCTTGGGCCTACGGTAGTCTCATCGTTCTCTTGTTGAATTTTCTCGTCTCTGTTTGGAAACCTAAAAGCGTATACAATACAGTTCGTGCATTCTAACAGAAATATAATCAGAATTGGAAAGGAAACAAAACATCAGCCTCTGGCAATGTAACCGTTCCTGTAATCGCAAAAGAGACTGTTACAGTTATTTGCTTTTAAGATGTACAGTACAGTACGCCAAAAACTCGTGCTCACTTTTCAGCTGCTAAATACGCAAACCCGTCCCGTCACCAGCACGACCTCCACAACTAACCACCCGCCGACCGGACCTCCTCGTGACCGTCAACCACCCCACCCATCCTCTGGATAACACTTGCACACTCTGTACGCCTCACCGTTCCCGTTCCCATCCGCACTCTCCACCTTGACCGCAAACGAAACCACCGCAGTCGCACCAACACCACTCTCATCACGCTTGTACGGTCCCCACCCGTCGTTGCCGAAACAATGCTTTTCCCACCAGCACGCACCACCATCGTCACCCCACCCAGTCGCCTCTTTGACAGCATGGTCGCGTTTAGACAATTCCCCACCGCCGCCGCCGGCCGAAAATCCCCCGTTGTTGTCCCAACCACAGCCACCACCATAATAATTCTTGCAGCACCGACATTTCATGCACTTGTGGCCCTCCCATATGTGTTTGGCGCTCCAGCACCCTCCGCCGTTGCCGCTGTCGTGGTTGGGGTAGGTGGGTGCGTGGGGGGACGCAACGGTCACGAGGTTCGGGTCCGACAGGGTTTGACGGTTGGTGGAGTCGAGTTTGTCGGTAGTCCCGGCGGGGACGGGAGCGACCACCGCAGCCGCCTCCGCCGTTGCTGGATACTTTTTGTCGTCTGTGGGGAGGCTCGTGGACAGAGCCGAGAATGCAGCAAGGAGTGAGAGGAGAACTGCGCATGAAGAAAGAAAATGGGAGTAAGGACACGTAAAGACAAGGTCCAACATACGGAGAGCAACTCACCAAAAAAAAGGTTCACACCCATTATGTCTTTTTTGTTGCGAATTCCTGTCTTCAAACAATCGATCAAAGAAAAATGGCGGGAGAGACAATCGATAAAGCAAAGAAAACGACCCATCGCCGCCTTTTTAAACGCCAACCCCGGGGAAATGCCCAATTCAACTTCTGACGCACGCCCGCGCAAAAGTAACCGGGATCTTGTGAGTGTATCCATCGTCGGATACCGAGTGGGTAGCGTAACAACTTTCCCTCGATCTGTTCTGATTTGTGACATTGGGAATTTGGATACGAAATGTTGGGTGCAAAAATCTTCGTCTCCATCTCTGCACCCGTTGACGTGTCACAACGCTCTGGTGTCCTACGAATGTCATTGCTGACCGGCAGCGACCACTATCGTCAACCAGTTTCGCGTGTGGGAGTAGCTGCCGACATGGGGAATAAGGCGATGGATTCTCTACAGGATTCTATTAGTTCCCCGGGGGAGTAGCATAGTCAACAACACGTGCTTCACCACAAAACGACTTGATCCACACCAGATTGCTATTGCGTCGTCTCCAAATGATGCAGCAATTTCATACATTAGCGGGAGATGCACAACCAAAAAAGGACAACCCAAATCACCATAACAGACGACACGAAGTTGCATGTAGTGCCATCCAAGGTCGTTCTTTATTATATTTCTTGCGCCAAGACAGACTCTCCAATATCTCACTATCAATCCTCATCCATTGCATCCCCGTCATCATTCCGTCTGCTGATATTATCTGTTACCATTCCGCAAGGATGATATCAGCATCCCCATACCGCATGCAGAAACGCGAAACTGCCAGTCATCAATATGCCTACCTTGTAGAGCCTGGAGGAAAGCTTGCACGGCTGTGAAGGACCATTGGCGCGTCACTTTTCAACTCTCTTAGCAATCAAAAAAACAATGCATGAAAACGTACCCGCCAAGTCCTCGTTCGAACCAATTGCTGATTGCAAGGGACCGAGTTGACCAGAATTCAGTCCGCTAACTAGCCTTTGCGCCGTCTATATAGATTTTATTTCAGATGTGTTCCAGGCCGCTAGGAATAGTAAAATACAAAACTCGGCTGCCCCACCTGAGTGAATTCCGGTGTCTGGATGATAGCCTGTTCAACGGGGGATATCAGTAACTCCATATTTCATGACGGGGCACACGTAGAAGGCAGCGTACCCGAATTTCTTCCGGCGTCCGGTCCGACCTCACTGGAATTTCTGGAAACAGGGCGGCGGAAATATTTGGGTTGTTCAGCAGCGGCCCGACCGTCTCTGGGGTCAGAGCGCTGGAAATATCCGATTGCCCTGACGAGAAGGTGCGTTGAGTTTGACATTCTGATATTTTGTTCAGGACTCTGACAAATATTACCAGAGCTTGGTGTTGTGCCTAATGAAGGAAGGATAATCACGATTTACTATCACGTGCATGAATCGTCCACATTTCGCAAAGGTTCGTACCCGAGACGTTAATGTTTCTCAAGATGTTTTGCAACTGCTCGAGCTGCGCTGAAGGTGGGCCGGGTGTTGTAGGAGAGCTGGACGGGCCCCTGTACAACAAAATGCAGGTTCAATACTGCCGATCAAAGCATCAAAGGCCGACTTGAATATCCAACACACCCTCCACCGCGACTCTGCTGCAAGAGCTGCATGATCTCATTGGTCGAAAGCTCATCGTCTCCCCCTCCAGACCCGGGGGGATTGTTGATCAAATTGTTGAACTGAAAAATGAGGTAGGTAAGATCACCAGAAGCTCCCTGGACAATTCACGGGCGATGGACCTTACCTTCTTAATAGTCTCCTCGTCCTTGTCCGCTTTCGGCTCTGACAGATCAAACTTCATCAGAGAAACGAAACGCGCCTACAAATCAAAAGATGTCATCCCACACCAACCTTGCACCCAAAAGAACAATCTCTGAGAGGAAGTCTTGAATTTGAGCACATAAACCCGTCCAGCGCTCTGGGTCACTCTGAGAAGCTCCGCTTCCTCCGGAAAGATGATTAAGTCATCCTCGACAGCGTTCGTTTTACGATCCTGATGATGCATATGCAAGCCAGATGAGCCTCGATCACGGAAGGGGATGCGTATGGATTCACGCTGTACCTTCCAACACAAGTGCATAAGCGAGTCCTGTAAATGTTTTGGTTGGTTAGTTCTCCTACGCGAAGTCGAGCTTTGGAGTGTTGAACTTCGACTCGCGCACCTCGCTCTGAGTCAAGTAGAGGAGGCTAGAAAGCGTCACAGAAGATAATTAATGTGGGAGCTCAAGCCATGTATATGCGGAATGTGCAGCAAGCAGTATTGAAAACCCACCCTTTCTTTGCTTCGGGCTTGACCATTGAACCCTCTCTGGTGCACTTCCCTGATCGGAGCCCCAACCGAAAACGTCAGCAACGGCAGGACCGAAACTGGCGTCCCGCCACCAGAGGATATTTGACTACCGTACCAGCCTTTATTTCGACCAGCGAGGTCTTTCTCTGAGCACCAGTTGCAAACAGTGGAACGGCACTCATCTTTGCTACGTTTTTCGCGAAGTTTTCAAAGAACGAAGCGACCCAGAGGAAGAGTGCGACCGGGACCCCTGCACCCTGGCCTAGCTGCGCCACAAACAAGCCACAGATTCCAGGACTGCGCACCTGGCACGACTCGAAGTCGGAACTGCAGAGAAGCAGTCCAACAAACTCAGATTCAACTTAACAATACGTACCTGATCCCTTTGCTTTTTGCGTGTCTGCTACTGCTGCTGGAATTTGCGCAATTTATGTGTGGGCTTTCCTTTCGCGATTTTGGGCCAATTAAGCGCCTGGCGCGGGTTTGATTACTTGGCACCTTGGGGTCCGAAACCGATCTTCATATTTTCCGCAACAGATTAAAGGCAACAACCACACACTATATCGTCCGCAAGGTACATATGCCCACCGACCCGAAGGAAGCTCCCGAATACGATTTGAGGTATTTCTCGATGAGCAGGTAAGCTCAGACGGTCGGAGTCAACCCCCGTCACAGTCTAGCGCTCGCACCCTCCTGCCGTATCTCTTTCGAGCACGTTGACGCCAACAACAAACTGGACGACTTGGAAGACATGTCCACGCATTCCTCGCCTTCACCCTCAACTGCACCGATTCCGCCTTCCGCACCTACCGCACGTATTCCACAACTCCCACGAAAGCCGCGATCGGCAGGTTGTCCCTCGTCAAATCCATGGAAGGGAGTGGGAGCTGTTTGATGCGCGGAGCAGAGGATGAGGCGAGGAGGCGCCACTCCAGAGACCGCTACCAGACTGCATCACCATGTTTAAACAGAATTTCTGATAGTGACAAATACATGGCGCCGTAAACAAATTCATTTCGACGTGGCTGGGGACTATTGGACAGCCCGCCACATTTTTGGCTGGAAAGTGCCAACTTGCATCCCCAATACCAGCGACAACAAGGCCCAGCCCTCCGGCATCAAACGCAACAAGGTCAACCCATATCGGTTCAACCCCACGCAAATACCTTCGCCCGTGACGTACTCTCTCCGACTGTGCAAACTCACCATCTCACTCCATCGTACGTTCCGCAATATACGCAGGGTATACATGCAAGCACACGATCCCATGAGGTTATTTTTATTCGCAAATAATTTTCAATATGCATTATTTCCTTCGATGCAAAAAAGCACGGGATAGCCGATATAAAATGCGGAGAATCAACAAATGCGGCCAAAGTTGAGACAAACCCCCTACACGCCCGTTATGTTTGATGGCTGAAAGCAGATAATTCGCTGAGACAACCTCTTACATATCCCCGAGTCGACACCTTGCGACAACAATTATCTTTGCAAGCTCAGAACCAGCAGAACGCGTTTGGAGGCAGTTGGCTTACTCAGCAACTGCTTGTGTTTGGTTTCTTCACATGATTTGAAGCAGTGTCGGGAATAATCGGTGCCGAGGGCCACCGAGCGGGCGTGCATCAAATGACGCTCATGATACCCTTCGTCCCTGTTCTTCCCGATAGATAATAAGAATGTCCTGTGGGTCCTTTGGGCAGAAGGAAACAAAAACAAACCCCAAACCCAACCAGTCTCCTCCATTCTCCCACACTTCCGCTCATTCTCATCAGTTTATCAAAAACTAAACTACAACCTCCTCCTCCTTCGGAAAACTACCCAACCATAATGGCCATCCTCACTGCGCGCGGTGTCTCCATCTTGGGCGCTGTCCCCCCACAATACGCCGACATCCTGTCCGTCCCTGCACAAGAGTTCGTTGCTGTCCTCCACAGGTAAGCACTCTGTACGCATCTCGGTCGGTGCGGTCGTGAGGAAACTATCCTGCACAATACGGGACGGCTAGTCGTGGCTTCCGTCGGAAACATCGCTTGCTGATGCTATTTTCGCGAAAACAGGGTCTTCAACCCCCGTCGCAAGGAATTGCTCAAGCGCCGTGAGCAGCGACAGCAGGAGCTTGACGCTGGTGAGTTTTTTGTCTCGGGGGGGAGGGGGGGGGCGCATGGCAGGGGAAGAGATTCATTGTCTGAAGCGGACGACTGGTTTCTGCGAATCATTACGGTCCCACGGATCCCAAGCGATTTGGGCATAAACCAAAAAAGCAAGGCATCCTTCGACTGACCCTCCTGCTATTTATATAAATAGGTCGTCTTCCTGATTTCCTCCCCGAGACCAAATGGATCCGTGACGACCCAACATGGAAGGTACGCAACTTTTGCTGTTTTCGGAGTTTTAAAGCTATAGGGGATGCTTAGGAATGTTTGTGTAGGCTGCTCCCCCGGCACCTGGATTGGTGGACCGTCGCGTCGAGATTACCGGTCCCGTTGACCGCAAAATGGTCATCAATGCCCTCAACTCTGGGTCCAGCACCTACATGGCCGACTTTGAAGGTGAGCATCATTTGCTTGGAAAATAGCCGATTCCAGTCCGCATCGCTAACGTGAACATGAAATGGGAACAGATTCAAACGCCCCCACATGGGAGAACAACCTTTCTGGTCAATTCAACATGCGGGATGCTGTCCGCAGGAACATCACATTCGCCGCGCCTAACGGGAAATTTTACAAGCTGAAGGAAGGAAAATTGCCCACCCTCATTGTCCGACCCCGTGGATGGCACATGGAGGAAAAGCACTTCCTTGTTGACGGACAACCCGTTTCCGCATCCATTTTCGACTTTGCCTTGTATTTCTTCCACAACGGCGCTGAAAGTGTCCGCCGTGGTTTCGGACCTTACTTCTACCTGCCCAAGATGGAAAGTCACCTTGAGGCCAGGCTCTGGAACGACATCTTCAACATGGCACAGGATGCCCTCCAGATTCCTCGCGGGACGATTCGTGGAACCGTGTTGATTGAGACTATCCTCGCTGCTTTCGAGATGGAGGAAATCATCTACGAGCTCCGCGACCACTCATCTGGTCTCAACTGCGGGCGCTGGGACTACATCTTCTCTTTCATTAAAAAGTTCCGCAACAACCCCAACTTCCTTTTGCCTGACCGTGGGGACGTCGGCATGACCACTCCCTTCATGGACGCGTACGTCCGCCTCCTCATCAAGACCTGCCACAAGCGTGGCGTACACGCCATGGGAGGAATGGCTGCGCAAATCCCCATCAAAGACAACGCCGCCGCCAACGAAGCCGCCATGACTAAGGTCCGCAACGACAAGCTCCGCGAGGTGCAAGCCGGTCACGACGGAACTTGGGTCGCTCACCCCGACCTTGTCATCCTCGCCAAGAAAATCTTCGACGAGCACATGCCCCAGCCCAACCAACTCCACATCCGCCGTGACGACGTCACCGTGACCGGCTCCGACCTCATCTCCATCAAGGGTGTCAAGGGCGCCATTACCGAGAAGGGTGTCCGCCTCAACATTGACGTTGCCTTGCAATACATGGAATCATGGCTCCGTGGATCTGGATGCGTCCCCATCCACAACTTGATGGAAGATGCTGCGACCGCCGAAATCTCTCGATCCCAGCTGTGGCAATGGGTCCGCCACCGCGCTCGCACCGTTGAGGGCAAGGAGGTCACCCCAGAGTTTGTCCAGCAGGCGTTGGATGAGGAGGTGGCCAGCATCAAGGCCAGGTTGGGACCGCAAAAGTTTGCGCAGACCAAGACTGAGTTGGCTGCCAAATTCCTGGCGTCGACCATCCAGGGCAAGGAATACTCTGACTTCTTGACGGTATGTGTCTGTTTGAGTGTCTGTTACCCATTCGTCTTGTGATTGTACGTCCGCATGCTCAATCTTTCGTCAACGGTTTTAGACCTTGTGCTACGACTCCATCGTCAAAGTGTCACCTGGCGGTGCCAAGCTCTGAACGCATGCCGCTTTTCCCACATTAGCATTTTTCATTTATTCTGGTGAGCCACCCTACAGCATCGGCTCACCAACCCATCCGTCGTCCCGCCCTAACAAATATTGGGCTTCACGTTTCAGGGTCCTTCGCGCATATCATCCGTCCTCTTTCGCTTTTCTTGTCTTGTGGTTCCGCATTGGCGTGGGATGGTGGGATGGGGTGCAGTGGATTGTGTGTCTTACTTGTAAATTGAAACAACATGGAAACCTTCAATGGCAAAATGGATTGTGGCTGTTGCGAAATGGTGGGGCCAGGTGATTGTGTGTACCAAGCCTGGGCGTTGACGTTAATGCTGCCCAAAAGTTTCCTTCATCTGCGGCTCCTGCCTGTTGTTTATGAAACTGGACGCGTCGCCACTAACCATCTTCCTGCACTAAACCGTCTCTCAAACGTCGGTCGCCCCTGCAGTGAGTTTGCCAGACACTTCGTTGATGCGCACTAGATAAGTACCTAGTCTAGCTGCTGATGTGCAAAATCGCTGCATGTCCAGCTGTCCAGCTGTTCGGACGCGTCGCTTGGTTTGTTTCATCGTGACACTTGACTGCACTGTGGCAGCCTGACGCATTCGACGGGACACCTCTGCACCAACAACGCCCAAGATGCTTGCAACCGCGCTTATCCTTGCATGCTATGCTACCGGTGCATACGGGAGTTACAAGACGTTGAAGCAGCCCAACGCTTCCTTGTACCAACTGCAGCAATGGGCCGCTTTCTGGGTAGTTGTGTCTGGGTTGCGGACCATCGAGCCTGTAATGGAGTACCTGTTCTTTTGGTGCGGGCTGTTGTTTCGTCTTGTTTCTTTCGAGAGCTAGGCGGCTCTTTTCTAACCCTCACGGTTTCTAATGTCAGGATGCCGTTTTATTCTCAAGCAAAGCTGTTCCTCCTTCTCGGGATTATAGTTCGCAACACTAAAATCACGACCGCGGTTTTCCGTCGTGTTGTGCATCCCTTTTTGCATAAACAGGCGTGGTACCTTGACCAGGTGGGTTTGGGAAGGTTTTCGGGTCCGTTAGATTGAACGAACCAGTAGTTTGCCGCGCTCTAACTCATGCTTCTTGGCACTGCAGCTTGAGAAGCGGTGGACAGGGAGATTGCAGCAGGCACGAACCCGCCTTTCCAGATTGGCAAACATGCCCCGGGTCTTGCAAATCAAGGTGTGAATCTTTGTTGTTGCCGCTGTGATTTCGTCAGTCGCAAATCGCTGACAATTAATACAAAGGCAAGAACTTCAGCGTTCATCATGTACTTTTTCGAAACCCCATCCCCCGACAATGTTCCTCAGGACGACATTTTTGCCGACGCAAACCAGAAAGTGCCAGAGATTGATGGCGATGCCGGCGTCGCCGCCCTTTCTGTTTTGAGATTGACGATAGGTTCTCGGCCTCATGATGGCGGTGGTGGGCTGGACTCGGAAGAAGTCCTTGGCAATCATCGAACGGTTGCTGAAGAGACACCGAACCTGACACCAAAAGACTCGGCTGTTGACCTTTGTTCACCTTGTGACGAGGGAACGGAGGATGAAGCAGAGTCCCATGATGAGGGAGGAAATGGGATCGGAGATGTGCATGGTCTACCGCCAGCATCTGGAGTTGGGGTTTTGGAGGAGGGTTCGGCGGACGGGGTTGAGAATGGTGGGGGAGCTGATACCCTGAACCCTGTGCCACCGTCTGGTGCTCCTGCATCTGAGATTCGGTCGCCGCCACGCCACGCTGCGAAACGGTCAAAACTGGTACGGCCAACTGCCCGTGACAAGACTGATGGGGAGGCTCCTGAAATGGTTCCGGCTGTTTCTGGATCCAGTCGGCGGCAGGCGCATTCAAAAAGTGTGGGGGCGCGCAGGGCGACGAGACCAGATTCCAGGATGAAACAGGCAGAGGATGTAAACCTCGACGACTTCTTTGCAAAAACCAAGGAAGACGGGGAGGCGAATTCAGATTTTGACGTTCTTGTGGAGCAGCAAGCCCTGATGGCTGAACGCCAGCTGGCTGCGGCGGCGAGGAACCCGAAAGCCAGACGCGGGAGCGTGGTGAGGAGAAAAGGGGTTTCCAGCTTGTCAGGTCCGTCTTCGGGCATGGTTGGAGGCAAAGGGGATTCGAAGTGAAGGGATTTCATAATATTGAACGGACTGGCTGTCCAGTATCCCATGTGGATATCCATACCGTCATCGCATATTCAAGTGTCTCAAAAATAATGACGACCTGCCCATTTATTCAGGCCACAGTTTCGCATTCCAATACAAACATAACATTCCTTCATTTTCAAGTTAAACCTGCGTTCCTACATTGGGCAATCCCATAAATTTCCTCTTCGAAAAGCACATCCACCATTTGCTGGGCTTATCTCCTTCGTAGATTTTTGCAGGGAAGCGAGATGCAAGCTCTTGGCGCAATTGACTCAGGTATTGCCTTAGGGTATCTGAGAAAAAATTCCAGATTGGTTGAGGATGTGTGGAGGATGACACAGGGCAGAGGAAGAGCTACATACCAGCATCAGATCTACTTGCGGGTTTTTCAAAGAGGGCATTGAGAGGGAAGTGTGCATCCCCAGGGATAGCGAAATTTTGTACCGCATGCGTTGCCAGTACTTTTTGTCCCTCTATTAGCCCCGGGTTTTTCTGAAGCTTTCCCAAGCATTCTTGAATGAAAAGAATCAAATAAATGAGCACACGGTCGGCGCCTCCTTTGATTTCAAAGTTGCGGAAAAAGCAGTTTGCCCGGAAGAGGCCGATTGCTTCGTCAATGATATCGTCCGCTGCTGGGTCGGCTATAAAAAAAACTCGATGAATTACAACAGCGCGGAAAAGCAAGCCCAGCAATCAACAATTGCTTACCACCCATGGGCGCGGGACCGCGGAATTTCGTCTTGATTGGAAGGAGAGCCATGTTTCCAATTGCGCGATATTCGCCTTCATTGAAAGCAGAGTGGTATGCCTGCAATAAACACAACCAATATATACTTCGGGTCAATCCCGAGCGCACTACTGCACTATTGTAGAGGATCCACTTCGCCCGAAGCATACCCACCGGCATGTTTGAGAATAGACTCACGACGGGTGCTCAAAAATGGAAGTATCCAACGTAAATCAAGAACCCAAGAATAAAAACTGGTAGAAATGAATCTAGTGGTCAGCCAACGATAGGAGAAGGACGAGAGTTCACCTATACAGGACAATATAGTGTATGAGGAGAGACGACTTACTCAGGAGCAAGGCTCTTCTTGAAAAGAACAGCAGCAAGAGAAGCACGAAGAGGACCACGAATATTTGCTCAGACGAAAATGGGCTGGAGATCATCCAGTCAAAAGAGGAGGAAGAGTTGTTTGACGCGAGACGCTGCTGCACCGGTTTGGACGATGGGAGTGGTGGTGGGAGTGGTGATGGTGATGTGCGGCTCCCAGTCTCAGCTCAGGCCAGTCTCAGGCCGGCTCAGTTGTGGCCGTGGCTTCGTTGGCTTGGCATCGGGCTTGGTGTGTGGCGCAGACCTTGAGAAAACCTCTCCATCGGCCGTCCTCTTGCGGTCCCCCCACAGTGCAGTACCTCCAGTACCTACTATCTATAGATCAGTAGTCTGGTCAACGTCGTTGGTTCTGCTGGTTGTGTGTTGGGTTGGACAATGACCACTTCCACGTCTGTCGTGGCTACTGCGGCGGCAGCTTCAACCGCTGCACGTCGCTTCATGGCTCTCCTCTCTCCTGCCCGCCTTGCTGCCGTTGCCCGCGAGCCCGCCGTCGCAGAGAGGGTCTCGGCTCTCCTCTTCGAACACAACGTTTGCCCGCGTTGCATCCTTCGGTAGATGCCAGAGCCAAATGTAGCTGATATTATCAGTTGACTTGTCATTGACGTTCCGCTGTTTGGGCTTCAGGTATCTCGGTATCCGAGACAGGGACGATCATTTCGACATTCCTTCGCGGTTCTCGAGCAACGGAGTGGTGAAAATGCACGTTCCTTCACTTCTACCTACTGGCTTACAATATGAAAGCCGTGGCGTGAAGCGGGAGCGAGATGATGACCAGACAGGTTGGTCACGGAAAACGACTGAATTCTTCACCTGCTCTCCACCACACCAACAATTATGGGCGCAGACTCAGGGCCGGCGGCTAAAGTGTTACACTCTATAGCGATTGCCAGCCCTAACTCAACTGCAGGAGAAGCAGATTCGGTTGGCGCGGCTACAGTGCTGGCGGCATCTGCGGCAACTACTGAGAGAGGGGCGCCGACTGCGGTAGCATCTGCGTCAGCATCCGAAAGTAGAGCCGCTATCAATGGCACCGAAAGACAATGGATATGTCCAGCGTGCATCGGTCTGCTGCAAATCGATTTCTGTTCATTGGCACAGAAGGCTGCAGAGGTGTTCCGCCGGGAAGCATACACGCTGTCTGAGCAAGCGTCCTTCAACATTGCGTCTCGCCTGCCCCCACAATTATCAATTCGGCAACGCGCTTTTGCCCTGCTGATTCAACACACTGTTGGGTAAATGAACTGCGTGCCCCGCATTTTCACGTCACAGCGTCTCTAAATGCATCATTCACTGTAAGGGTATCTGACGAGACAAGTTGGAGCACTGTGGAGGTGAGCCGCATTATATGTTAGGAAATTGTGAGGATAGTCGTACTTACTACTTTCTTGTAGGTGAAGGAGATATTTAGAGCTCTGGCTACGCGATCCATTGAGGATTCTTTGCAGTTGCCAGCCGACAAGGAGGTACGACAGGCAGTATGGCGAGCGACAACCCACCTTTCATACACGGTATTCACTATGCGGTCATGCAGAGCCCATTCATTGTGCAGATCCACATGGAGCATTCTGAAACTGCAAAAGAATATGAATTCATGACTTCCATACCGGAGGCGGAGTTTAAGATCAAGAAGACCAAGTCAAAGGTACGGTATTGGCTGTCGCCATTGGCGCTGCAATGCAAATCCTCATTCTTTTGTTAATGTTCCAAGCGGTTTTCCGCTGTTCCTGGCGCGTCCGGTGAAAAGATTGCAAAAGCCGTCTCGAAACTTTCTTACGATCATTTTGCTGGGTAATGTTTCCTACCCGCTCACCATGCTCATATCTCATACGAGTTGAGGCTGACGACTGCATTTTTGTTGATGCAGAAGCAACATGTGTCCGCCGCCAGCAATCCATCTGTCACCCATTCTGCAAAGCCTCGACATGTACCATGAGCCAATTTTCGTTGCTGGTCGGTACAACAAGTACCAAAGGGGGATCAGCAACTCGCCATGGGAAATCAACGGACAGCGAATGGCAGAGTATTCAGTGGAGGAATTAGTGGCAGGAGAAGTTGACAAATATTTCCGCAATACTGGTGTGCAAAATTTAGCAATCTATAATTTCCAACCTGCAATTTTCTGATATCGTCCTTTCAGAACACCGCTTCTCATCGGCCGGCCGCGAGGATGTCGACGTGCTCACGCTGGGGCGTGGACGTCCCTTCTATCTTGAGCTCGTGAATCCGCACGTAACCGTCGCTCCTCTGAGCGACATGAGGAAAATACAGGAGCGCATCAATACGGCGGCGGACGGGAAAATTCATGTTCGTGATTTGCAAATAGTGACAAGGTGAGTTTGGCATCTCCTAAAGTTTGTGAAACGCCGGTCATGGCCGACTGAATTTCGGCGTTTTGAAAACAGAGAAAGCACAAAAATCCTGAAGGACTCTGCCTCAACAAAGTCCAAAAGTTATAGGTAAGAAAAACTGGTGCGTTGACCCATGCCTTTCTGTGACAGAGCAGTTCAAACCGAGTATTATGCAGCGTCTTGGTACAGCTTTCGGAAGACGTTACGCTAGAACTTTTAGAGGAGCTATCAAAAATAACAAACTTAGCCGTTAAACAACAGAACCCCACACGGGTGCCGAGGTGGGTCAATGTTATGTGTCTTTCCATTACAACCTGACATTTTGGGCTGACGTTTAAACCTCTTTCCGTGCCCAGACGTGCCGACCTTTGTCGCGACAAAGTTATTCACAACTTAACATCAAAATTTGAGCCGACTGAGAGTGGGGGAGGGAAGGATGACAGCACCAATGGGGCCGGCGTGGCAAGTGGACATCTTATCCGCGTCGACATGCGGACGTCTGCCGGCACCTACGTTAAAGAGTTTGTTCATGGAGATTGTGGCCGGACCTTTCCTAACCTTGCTTCACTGCTTGGTGTTGCGGCAGCAGAGGTTGTTGCATTGGATGTTCTGGAGGTTCATTTGGATTGGCCTCCTCAAATAGACGACCTGACTTTGGTGGAAGAGGATCAGAGGGAGGATTCTTGAAGTTGTTTGAAGCGGGGTTGGAAGGTTGGTTGGTAATCAGAATACATGTCGTCATGTCCCAATATGATGTGAAAGCAGTTTAGTTGAACGTGGAGGGATGGGATGGGATGCTTTCGGCGAACCAGTGACCTGACGAAGCTGGGTTAGGTTTTCGCTCGTGACCGAGGAAAATGTACTACCTACACCCATTCCGTGGTTGTTACACTGTAATATACATGCAAAGCTACTCCACCGCACATTTGTTTTGGGAAGTGCGGTGACTTGTCCGCAACTTTATCAGCCACTCAAGAGAAAAGCCAATTTTTTCACGGACCTGTCCTTCTATCCAAATTTGATTTTATCTACCTAGTTAAAAAGCTATACTATCTCGCCCCGTTGAGCCCGTCCGCACCCAAATTACTGACAGCCGCAGATGAATGTTTGACCAAATACGCCAACAAATCAACCTTGGTGACAACGTGGCGGACCTGCAACTCCCCATTAACCTTCTCAGTTACAATCGCAGCAGAGTTGTTTTCAAAGAACCGTGACAGGCTCTCCAATGGCGTGTCGACCGTGATTTCGGTGAACTTGCGCTTCTGATTGAAGTTGAAAGTGGCATGTTCTACGGGCTCTGTGAGTCCAACGCGGCCGGAAGCGACCTTGGCGAGAAGATTGCCTGCGCAGAAAGCGGTTGTATTAGCCGTGCGAGTCGCAATCAGCATGAAGCGCATTCACGAGGGTCTCACCCAATGTGACTAATCCACACAACTTGGATGACTTTGTAGACGTTATGGGAAGTTGATCGAAACCCTTTGACTGCATGATCTCAGCAGCCTCTTTGCAGGTTGTCTGAATTTCGAGCAACACCAGAATGTCAATAAAGTCCTCCACTTTATACAACAGAGGCATCCTAAATGCTTACCGTTTGCGGTACGGTGACGGCAACGGGGAGGTGCAAATCCTTGATGGTAGCTCCACCCCATTGGCTCTTCTTGTCCGCTTCTACTTTCTCGGTTTGCTGATCGATGAAGCCATGCTGCTTCATCCAATCATCACTGAAACAAGATATATATCAGCCATTGTAGATAATCCGCCACCCAAGCATGTGTGAAACATACTTTAAATGCTTCGTCATGTAGTTTCGGATAGAATCGGCAAGCAGGACAACGCATCGCTGGCCAGGCTTCAATGATTTCGCTGCCTTAATGGCTCCCACAACAGCAGCTCCGGAAGACCCGCCTGCATCGAGCG
Organism: Borealophlyctis nickersoniae; assembly: GCA_027604605.1. Taxonomy (NCBI): domain Eukaryota; kingdom Fungi; phylum Chytridiomycota; class Chytridiomycetes; order Rhizophlyctidales; family Borealophlyctidaceae; genus Borealophlyctis; species Borealophlyctis nickersoniae. The sequence continues at coordinate 3,540 of JADGKA010000119.1, read as the reverse complement.
CACATCAGAAATGCAGCCTATCTTACGCGTGCGGCAATAGAACCTACCGCAAAGTAGACCCTCCTCCCGAATTAACCGGCGCGCCATCAAGAAGGACTCTCTGTCGTCCGTCTTGATCCATTCATCAACCCATGACCGGTCCAGTACTTCCGGAACGAAATCGTATCCAATGCCCTCCACTTGATATCCATGGATACCCTCCTTGTTCAAGCTCTCAGGGAGCGCGAGGATGGACCCATTTGGATCAACACCAACAATCTAAAAATATCAGCCGCAGAGATGTGAGCATTGCCAGCCCACACCAGATATTGCAAGTACAGCCCGTACCTTGACATGCGGCAATTTCTCCTTCAGCTTGCGTGCAACACCTGCCACAGTGCCCCCCGTTCCCGCTGATGCAACGAACATGTCAATTTTCCCTCCGCACTGGGAGATGATTTCCTCCGCAGTCCCTTCGTAATGCGCCAAGGGGTTGTTGACGTTCGAATACTGATCAGGGATAAGCGAGTTTGGGATTTCCTGGTTCAAACGCTTTGCAACGCCTGAAAAGATGAGTGACAGTGAGTCAAAAACGCGCCACTTGGACATCGTGCACGAAAACGGCAACAATAAGATGCCACTTCTCACCAATGTGGGAGTCTGGCGCGTCCCATGCAGCTTCGGTAGGGGTACGAATGATCTCCGCACCAAGAGCCTTCAAGACATCCACCTTCTCCTGTGACATCTTCTCGGGCAAGGTGATGATAGATCGGTATCCCTTCACCGCCGCGGCGAGAGCAAGACCGATGCCGGTGTTTCCGGACGTTGGCTGCACAACACAGACAAGCGGTTGGCACCAGACGAGAAGAGCGCAACACAAAAACAGAAATAATCCCCAACCCTCACCTCAATGATGGTGTAACCGGCCTTCAATTTCCCTTCCTTCTCTGCCGCCTCCACCATGCGTTTCCCAATACGATCCTTGACAGAGCCACCCGCGTTGAAGAATTCACATTTGGCGACTGTACTGCCCGCGTTAGCAATACTAAAAGACTACCGTTCGGAGTCTGTTCCCAACATACCGAGTTCGCATTGAAGACCCTCGTCCTTGCCGACCCTGTTGAGTCTGACAGCGGGAGTGCCGCCAATGTGGTCGAGGATGTTATCCAAAATGCGGTTACGGTCAAAAGCTTGAGACATTGTTGGTTGCCGGAAGGAAGTGTGAGCTGTGTAGTCTGTGTACTGAGTAACTAGATATCTAGTTAAGTAGAAAAAGTTGACTTTATTTGAGGTGTTTTTTGGGGGTTTGAAATTTGGGGGACCGCGCGGTGGTGGTGGCATGGGGTGGGGCTTTTCCCTGCAAGCCACACAAGCCCATTCGCGACCGGAACATAAACACCGCGCTTTCGATCATCCCCCTTCAACCATCCACCCCAATCAAACAACCAATCCCGCCCGGAACATAAAAACAACTCACCGCTGTCTATCTTTCACCCTCAACACTAATAACCAATCCGCGCAACACCCCAACACACGCACACACACACAACACTTCGCACGCCTCACTTCCAACAACTTCAACAACACCACACATCTCTGGTCATTGCGCGGAACGGATTCGTCGACGTTGCTTTCAGACTCTTTATTTAGGTGGGTTTGTTGTGTCTGGAGGGGCCGGTGAGAGGAAACTGCAAAGGCGGCGGTCGACAAGGTGCGTCCTGTTGGCGGTCTGGCGCGTGGGTTGCAGGGGCCTTGTCTGTCCAGGGGCGTCAGCCTTACAGACAAGGGCTATGATCCTCAGGGGATCTGGTATCCGATCCTTTGGGGGATGCAATGACTGGAGTGGGTGCCGTCCAGTAAGTGGCGGACTCCCCGTGAGACCCTGGTGTTACCAAATTAGACTTCTGTCTCTCACGCGCCTAGCAAACTCTCATTCGGTGGACGTCAAGTACCGCACCCCCCCGTGGGAGGGAGATTGGTGGAAATTGGTGTGCAAAATTTATTTAACAGCAAGCCCTTACTTTTTGCACCCAGTTGCAAAAAGGATAAGATGCTGCTTAATAGAGGGTGGGGGGGGCGGTGTCCGGTGCATTTTCTACTTTGTTGAATGGTTACTAATGACTTCTTTCTTTTCTTCCTTCCTTCCCTTCTATCTATTCTTTGTGCGCTCAACCACCTCGAACCTTTTCGGTTTCGTCGTGTGAATCGGGTTTTGAGTACATACAGCTTCCAAACTGTACTGCACTTTGTGCAGGTGTACTCTTTTTCCCTTCCTTCTGTCCGGTTCAATCCCGGGCAGTTGGAATATTTAATGAATGTGCATCGTCACCTTCATCCTTGAGTGCATACAGATTCCATACTGTACTGCACTTTGTGCAGTGTACTCTTTTTCCCTTCCTTCTGTCCGGTTCAATCCCGGGCAGTTGGAATATTTTTGCTGAATGTGCATCGTCACCTTCATCCATAGAAGGGGATTATACTTTATCATGGATAAAGTGAATCTGAATGAAATCTCGTCTCAGTCCTCAGTCCCATTTGTTCTTACAGCAAGGATTCCAATGGCCACGACGGCCATCCCTTGCTCACAGAACCTATCCAGGAACCGGCACTCCCTCTTCTTTGCAAACCTACTTACTGAACCGTACCTTACTCCTCTGTGCTTGCATCATCTCCATTAGGCAATGAGTCGAGCTTCCATGATACGGTCACCAATCTCTGTCCATGCGAGGCAACCTGTCTCGTCCTGAATGGAGAGGGTATCCATTCATTCGCCCCTCCCCAACGTGCGCCGGGAGCATAATGTGATCATCATTGCGACCGCACTGACCACACAAGAAATACGACGCGTCTCAACATCACAAGAGTGCGAATTGCCATGCCATAATAACCATTATATTGCGCGTATCTACAAAAACCCCCACACTCCCCCAAAACCCTCACATCCCAACCGGCCACTGTTCCTTGATAAATTTCATGTACTTGTTCTTCAACGTTCCCCAGTAATCGTGGTACACCCACGTTTTTTGTTTCTTTGCATCCTGGATGAGTCAAGTGGCGAGTTTTAATTAAATACCTCCATGATGGAATGGACAGAAAGGAAAAGAGGGGAAGTACCTCCAAATCGCAAGTACAATTTCGTATTATACCGTGGTCGGGTGCGCTTAGCGGGCAGTGGACACGGTAGAAATGGCTGTACCCTGCGTGGATTCGGTCCATACGATGAGCTAAACGCCCCAACAGCAAACACCCCGTTGTGAAAAATGGTGGTTATGGTTTACCTATATCCTCAAAATGATGCATCTCTTCAACTTTGAGAAACAGTCCTGCTGCGATGCTGTGGATGGGTGCGTCTCCCCATCGCTCTGTGTGGGTGCGCCAAATGGAAATATCAGCGACAAAACAGAGTTGCAAACACCCCAAGTTTTCGTTTACCATAAAAAAATCCACCCGCTCGATCCAGATACTCGAAATAAGATAAATACTCTTTGCTACGGAACCAATTCAAGTCCCCGATTTCAAAATTGCTCCTATCGTTTCAAACCAAAAGTATCAGCCCGATTC
>JADGKA010000118.1:0-27846 GCA_027604605.1 Borealophlyctis nickersoniae | reverse complement strand
AGCCTAAACCACTTTCAGCCCGCGCCCCTGGGCATACACTGTACCGCTTCGGCTACATTGTACCGCTTGGGCTAACGTCGGGAATTTAAGACAGACCAACGTGCCGGTGCTCTGGCCTTCGCACCGAAACAAAGATTTTGTCGAGATGTATCTGCAAGGGCTAACCCAGTTTTCGCCCAAGCAGTTTTACCATTGCCTGCCGGCAAGGCTACACCTCCACGACAGCTGCTGCCTCCCTTGCCGGCATGAGAGCAGCCTAAACCACTTTCAGCCCGCGCCCCTGGGCATACACTGTACCGCTTCGGCTACATTGTACCGCTTGGGCTAACGTCGGGAATTTAAGACAGACTACCGTGCCGGGGGCCTTCCTCACCCCGAAACAAACCATCCCCTGTATGCGCTGTGGACGTGCCTCTCCTTGTCATGTGCCTCAGTTCTGCCCCAAATCCCTCAGTGCCCACTTATATCCCTCAGTTAAAGCTCAATCTCTCATGACTGGAGAAGACCCGCTAGCCCACAACGCATATTTTGTCGGACACCCAAACGCACCCTTTATCTCAACCATACTCACTGTTTCATCTCCAGGGTTCGGATTCGTCTCCACGGGTTGAGCGATTTGTCTAGCCTTATTTGTCTAGTAGTGATTCGTCCTATTTGATTGTCGATGATTTTTTTTCTAGTATTTGTCTAGCCCAAAGTGTGCATGGTTAGAAGCTGGACATGTGGTCGCAAGATTGGTAACAGTACACTACTCTAGTGAAGCTTACCCATGACCTCAAGATGAAGTCTACCCAGATTCCTCTAGCCTAAAGTTTAGCGATTCGTCCTATTGGATGGTCGATAATTTCTATCCAGTTTGTCAGAGGAAATGGGTAGATCAGAGATGATGTCAGAGATTGAGAACTTGTTCAGGCAGCTGAAAATAAGGCCCTGGCTGATCCAGCAGGAATAGTTGGTGCCATAGCAACGGTGGCTTAGCCCTTCTCAATCCTGTTTAGCGCGCTGATCTCTTTTGACAGCTCTCTGACACAAAAGTCTTCCGTTGGTCCAGGCCTGAAGGCTTTACTCTTCCGTCTCAAAACCTCCCTACCGGCCCCAAATCCCCTGTTTCCTGTACGGTACCCACGCTACCCAATCTCATCACACTCATGACTGGCATCACTACCACACTGGCACCACCCGGCATTGTTACTGCCGTCGCTTCTGAAGGTGAAGGACGGCAGCCGAGAGGGTCAAAGGTTATTGCAGACGAGGAGGAAGAAGAGGAGATCGCTTCTTGAAGGGCGAATCGACGCGTCGGGGATCGAGCCTCGAACCTGCGGGGAAGAAACACGCCGCATAGACCACTCTGACATCTCATAGATATCAGTGACAACCGGAATTCTGGTTGAATTGATGAGTACTAGGAACAAGAACCTGATATTGGGTACAGACTTCAGCATCCCAAATCCAATAGGTACGCACAAGCGCCGCGTTCAAAAGGTTCCAAAGAATGTCTGTAAGACCTTGGGTTCACGACGCAAAGCAAACAAACGATGAAACTGCGCAATTCACCCGGCGAACCATGGGTAGGCGACGTCTTAAATAGACTGAAAAGTAGGCTCTCTTCTACAAATCAAGAACATTTGACAAAGAAGTGGTCAGGAACTTCCTGGGCGCAACTTAGTGTCGTTTTTTTTTTTTCCGAGATTTCTTTTATATTGGATTTCTCCTCATGAAATCAAAATGATTGGAAGGTTGAGCGTCGTGTTGGGACGGGTACATGCCGTCAAAGGAGTGTTTTGGTGAGCATTGTCAACTTGGAAGCCTCCTCGCAGCTGTCAGCATGTATATTACCCAAATAGCCCGCTTGCCCCGCTGTTGAAGATCAACGGGTATTTTCATCGCAATATGCCTTTTTCTGTGATTGGATCTATGAGATAGAAATGGTTTGCACGACCAAGACTGCGATGGAAATCATGAGGAGTTGGTATCGGCGCCGGCGTGGAATACAGTCATAAGAATGTTGTTTTTTCTGGCACATTTTCAAGAGATGCGCCGGTTTGAGCTACAGAGGGACAAGTGAAGTGACTAGCAGGCACAAACTGGTGCTACAGAAGGAAGGGAGTCTCGCCGCAAATAAAATCAAATCCCCATCATGCTACACTGCTGCTTTGCTGTTGCGGTAAACATTCCGCCAGACATTGAACGGGCTCGTTGGTAATACTCGGCCCGGTTCCTCCAACAATCAAATACACCCCGCTGGAGCTTCAAGATTCTCCTCTACCTCCCACCAGATCAGTACCAGATTCACAGTGCAGGAAAACCGCACGTTTCCTCCTCCAGCGGCAGATTCAAGAAGGACAGAGGCGGTAAAAGTTTTCGCATCCGCCCACATACCCCAAGCAACGACTCTTCCGCTGCCCGAACTGTCCAAATGCGGCCCCTTTGACACCAAGTGATAGGAAGTGCTACAAAATACAGTGCTCAAACGAGATTGGACTCTCTGCTTTGGATGCTATGACACATATCTTTGGACGTTGCGCAACAAGGTGTAGGTATCCGACGGATACACTCGCGCAGTCGATGGCTGTCACTGTCTCAGATCCATTCCCATCCGACCTTCTGATCGCCAGCGCTGCCCCCAACAAATAGGTGTGTTAGCGGAAAGCGGCAGAAAGAATGAGCACACCTGACGCAACCCAACGCATCCTCCTGATCCCACCAGCATTGCCATGCCATCCGGTCCTTGCGCACATTGGACATCTATCTTACAGACACTTGCAGGTCTCGGAACTGCCCCCCGCCCACTCACAACCCTGCCGCCAAGCAGAGTCCCCTCACATCCACCCGGCATGGAATATAAAAGGCATCCCTTCCCCCCGTTCCCAGATTCTTCACCAATCCCGATTCCCATCGCTTCAACACAATCCTCCCTCCCGACATCCTATTACCAAACAGACAAAAACAACCCCCCATTTCTTTCAACCCTTCACACCGACAATGAAAACCATCGCTGCTCTTACGGTCCTCGCTCTCGCTGGCGCCTCCGCGGTCGCAGCAGCTCCTGTCGCCGACGGCGGTTACGGCGGCTATGGAGGTTACGGTGATGGTTATGGCGGATATGGCGGCTACGGTCACGGATATGGCGGCTACGGCGGCTACGGCAGGGGTGGCTACGGCGGCTACGGCGGGTATGGCGGGTATGGCAAAATCAAGGTAAGGAACGGGAATTTATGCAAACAATGATCTTACTGCGGGGAGTTCCAGTCAAATTACTGATGCCTGATTCTTGTCCTTTTCGTTTAACAATACTTAGGCCGATGACGTGAAGGTAATGCGTGAACAACCAAGCTTCTTACTTCCCGTTCTACTTTCTTACTTGGCTTTACAATCCCTTCTTTCTCGTGAACGATGTTAGGCCGATGGTCTGAAGGTAATGTGTGAACAATCAAGCTTCATACTATGCGGCCAACCTCTTCCCGTTCCACCTTCTTACTCTGCCTTTCTTCTCTTCTTTACAATCCCTTCTTTCTCGTGACGGATGTTAGGCCGAGGAAGTGAAGGTAATGACGACCAGTCAATTTTCATATTTTGGCGTCCAATCGCCTATCAATGATAGATCCTCACTGATGCTTTCTTTTCGTTTGCACCGGGCACACTAGGCTGAATCTAACGGCTACGGCGGCTACGGCGGCTATGGTGGCTATGGTGGATACGGCCGCGGCTACGGTGGCTACGGTGGTTATGGTGATGGCTACGGCGGCTACGGCGGGTATGGCGGTTTTGGTGACGGGGTGAGCGTACTGATTGTTTTCCTCGACTGCGCGCGGCCACAGTACTCTCGTTTCTCACGTTCATATTCATTCCCAGTACGGCGGTTACGGTCACAAGGGAGGATACGGATACGGCTACGGCAAGGGTGTCACGGTACGTAGTGGTACCCAAAATAACATCCTGCGCCATTTTCATTGAATCTACTGCTTTTGTCCGCAGGCGCAATCCAACGGTTACGGCGGCTATGGCGGCTACGGCAGAGGTTACGACGGCGTAAGTCAACATGATCTCCGATGTTTTCACTCAATTTGGCATAGACCGCTTGGTACTAAGATCTCCCCCCTTCTTTTTCGATGCAGTATGGTGGCTACGGTGGCTACGGCGGATACGGCGGCTATGGCAGGGGCGGCTACGGCGGTTACGGCGGCTATGGCAAGGGCTACGGCTACGGCTACCTTCGCCCTGAGAATATTGTTGGTAAGAAACTTCACCTTCCCTGTCCGCGTTTTCTTCTCATCATCAAACTGAGTTGCCTCTCCCTTCAACCCAAACAATTCAGCTCCTGCTGCCAAGGCCGAGGGCGTCGCCGCTGACGCTACCGCGTCCGAGCACAAGTGAGCTGCAGTCCTCCATGTCGCAAGGTCCAACACGAGAAGCGAAACAAGGATAGCAAGAGCTGGGAGTGGGCGGGTATGGAAAGCGGGTGGAGGGAGAGGGGGTTAGTGGGTCTTGTATATTTTAAATTCGGGCAGATTTGTCCCGGCTTGCATAATTTCGGTTCGTTGCAAAGCAATATGTAGCTTTTTTTGGAATACATGGTGTTGGTGTTTTTGTGTGATGATGAGCGAAAAAATTCCAGCGGGTTGTGAAGAGACACCGCTGCTTTGATTTTGGTTTGACAATTTGTTTAGTGGGCCCCTTGAAGGTAAGAAATCAAAAAATCGAAGGCTCCTCTGACCTAACTACAGAAAGGGTGGAGCCTTCCCGACTTTGCATCCTTCAACATTGCCATCAGATGGAAAGAAGCCAGCAACGTTATCTGGTCAACTTAGCAGCAAAGGCAATCTGATGCCATGCAAAGGCAGGGAGTATCCCCAAACCGCCAGACAGATGAGGCCCCGAGCCTAGCCTTGTCCCCTACCTGCAACCTTCCCTTGTGCGCAACTTGACAATGGCCCGCATCTGGAAGCAGTCTTGCTGTCGAGCCATGCTCGCCCGCACCCATGCCGTTGTATGGCACGGACAGACAACTTTTAGGAACTTGAGAAACCTAATCCCCTCCTAGTACACGGAGAGCTCCACCCCAATGCAGTTCCGACTTGGGCAAGCACTGTGGCAAAAGATTTTTGTGGATGCTTTTTTTCTGGTGTCTTAATGGCAAATATAAAAACCACTTGCACTTTCAAGATTTAGCACCGTAACTGCGCTCTTGGATACCGCATTTTTTTATTCATCCATGGTCGTGGAAAAAGCATTTCCGTCGGGAGGCCACCGTTTTTTGCATACTCTTGGCCATTTCGCAATTGAAGTTGGCATTACTTTGGGCAGTTACTGTAGACTTTACTTGATTTTTTGAGAGTTAATTGTCAGGGTGTCGTTTGTTGCGGTTCCCATCTAACATCAACCAAAAGACCGACACTTGGATAAAACTGCCGTACCAAGAAAATTCAAGTGCAGCTTCACGCAACTGCCGCCCAAAAGGGATCAATTTGCAATAATCGAGTTTATTCAATCTTCCTGACGATGTGCAACATTCGATTTATCCTGCTAGTTTGAATCCCACCTTTGTGCAATTGATCCCCCATCCTGTTAAGCTATGAACTACACTACCCAGCACTTCGAGGCTTGGGACTGTACATGAAAGAGATGAAAACTTAGTAGCAATCCTAATGTTGATGAGGGTGCTGCAAGAAAACCCTACCAGTCCCGAGATTGGTGGCCCTCTTGACCGCAGTTGTAGCAGGTCCTGCCGCCACCACCCTCGCGAGGCTTACGAGGCTCCGTGCTGCGATTACTGATAATGAGTACCGATTGCGGCGAGACGCGTACTCTTTCAGAACACCATACCAGTCGCGAGATTGATGGCCTTCCTGCCCGCAATTGTAGCAGGTGTTGCGGGTATCGGGCTGATCACTGCAAACAACATCAAAAGATGTTAACAAGTAGTAACGAAGTTGTAGAGGGCTTTGTGAACACAGAAACGAACCATTCACTGGCCATATGGCCTGGCTGGTTGCAGCGCCTGCACGTCCTGGTGTCTGGCTGATCACAGTCGGCACTCTTGTGTCCCTCTTGGCCGCATCGCCTGAGTCGTGGTGATGACCGTTTTAGTACCACATAGTCAAAGCGAGCGACGAACATTTGTCCACCAGCATACTGACCTGCACTGGAAACCTGGTGACGCATTCGCGATGAGAGAAAGATGGAAAATTTTTCAGAACCGCTGGGAAAGTGATACAGCATCAATTCAGGAACGTACTTCGAGTATCCGGTTCAGGGCAGTCGTTTGCCTATGCCGACATGGCCAATAGATGCGTTAGCCACAGATGCCTTGTCTTTGTGCCCTATTAGAAGTATCAAAGAACGTACCCTATGGCCTTCTTTCCCACATCGACGACAACCCGTTTGCTAATTAGGAAGAAAGAATGGATAGTGAATGCCTTTTCAAATAGCTCGTATAACGTTCTTGAGAAGCTTACCATGCGACGTTCATCCGGATTGGGACACACCCTGAAGGAGTGACCCGTCTCGCCGCATTTGAAGCACTTGCCGACGTGCGCGTTTGGATTCTCGCGTTCCATAGTGCAATCCTTCGCCCTGTGGTCTTCGGCGCCGCAGCGAACACAGGCACCCTTGGCAGCATTGATTTGTTCCTGTGTAAGCCCCTCGGTGGCCCAAACGGGGAGCTCATATTTGCCGTTGACCCTCCTGCGGTCACGCAGAACTCCCGCGTCTTTGAGACGCTCGAGGTTCTGTGCCTTGTCATCATCGTTCTTGAGCTTAAGTTTGATAACGCGAGGATTGCGCATGAACACGATTTCGTAGCGTTTGTTGCCCTTTCCAGCAATGTCGGCGAACTCCTTCTGGGGCGGAAGAATCCTCGCTTCGGCGTAGATGTGGGTCCTGCAACATGCGACAACTAATAAGAGAAGATGCTTCGCGGAATTCAAGCAGAAAACAATCAGAAGAACCGTACTTCAGACCAGCGGCACGGAGCTTCGTTTCAAGCCCGACCCAAGTTTCGTCGGGGTCATTGTGAACGTATTCCATGATGGCGTCCTTGATGTCGTCGAAATCGCCGCTCTTGTCGGCCGCAATGACAAGGTTCCAGAGACGCTCGAGCTCCTCCGGAGGTGCTTTCACGCCAAGCGGGTCTTCCACGCGACCAGGACAGTCCTTGGAGTAATGCTCAGCGCTGAACGATATCGGTGAGTACAAGTTCCATTCGGTCTCGGAGCCGACCAACAGCCTGGCCTCACCTCCCACACTGGAAGCAGTTTTCGCCTTCCTTCGGCTTGCGGGGTTGGGGACATTCACGAGATTGGTGTCCTTCTTGATTGCAATTGCGGCAGATCTAAGCTCAAAAAATGAGCCCCTTGAAGTCGATGAGGTAAATGCCAAGTAAACGTCTCCATACCATTTTCCTCGGTTCAGGACACTCGCGACTCTGGTGGCCGTCTTGGCCACAGCTGAAAGTAGTACAATGGGCGCGGATGAGCTTGCAGCTGGCATAAAAGGTTGAGGGGGATTGACACATACTTGAAGCAACCACCGCGTCCGCCGCCGCCGCCGCCGCCGCCGAAGCCTGAATCACCACCAGCATCGGCACCAGCGCCGAAGCCGAATGACTCTGCACCAGCGCCCGCGCCAAATTTCTATTGTTTGGTTCAAGTTTGAATTGAGTTCAGAAACGGATACCGATGGGTGTCCACCGTAGCCATTGCACTCATTGCGCTGGTAATACGCTACCTGCCAGTCTTCGGTCTCTCCACCACCGTTAGCAACGGCCTGCCAATCATTGCCACCAGCAGGTGCACTGGAGTTCCAGCTATCGGTAGCGGGTGCGGAGGGTTCGTCCCAACTCATGTCTGTGGTGAAAGGGGCAGAATAGAGAAAGCGGAGTGTTTAGCCAATGCGCTGAAGACTATGTCCTTGCACCACCCACATTGTTTGCATGACACGCTGCAGTTCGCACACAACAATGTTCATTTACAACAAGATCGCCATTTCGACGAGATCACCACCTCGCCTGACCGTGGGAATTGCGGGTCCGAGTTGTTGAAACAGCATTCCAATCCGCTTCCCAACCACACCTTTCCCTTTGGATTCAAGTGCAGTCCCACTTTTCATGCGGAAAACGTCTTCGTCCGAGCAAGCGCGCGAACTCACCTCAAGATCTCGAGCGTGGGAAAGTGGTGGGCGGAGAGGTTTATGTGAAATTCGAACCCACAAAAGAAATACTGCAGGTTGCAATGAGTAGGCGAAGAGCAAATGGCACTCCTGACCAGAGAATGCGCCGAGTTCGTTGGGGAGAAACTCGGGACGAAAAGGAAGTTGAAAGAAAGTAAAAGGGGGGCCAAAGGTTTATAAAGTGGTTTGCGCGCGTGGCGCAGGTGCGCAGTAATCATGGCGCAGTTCAGGCCAAAACGCAATCACACACACTTTCATTTCACACTTTCATTTCACAATACGTGTGCCATATGTGTTATATTAGACTATATGTGCGGGGATCAAGTGCAAAGGATGGGATTTTCTATTCCAAGGCACCCTCTCCAGTTCTCTCGCCAACCAAGGATGAATCAACGACCCTTTGTCGCAGGCCCGATGATGACGGGGTGCCCGACGTTGTGCTAGAAGACCCCTCTCCCCGTCCGGCCGTACCAGCTTCTTCTCCCCATTGATATCCGCCCGGTTGAACGCCTGGTTCTTGAGGTACAGGAGCCGGAACATCAGCCCTATCAGGAACATTGGGTTCGGCCTCACCCACGAAGGCATCCACTTCGTCATGTAAGGTCGCATCCGCCCGATCCCGCGTCCAATCCTCAAATAATCTTTTTAGCGGCAGAGGTGTAGCCAATAACCTCCGGCCCCTCGATCCCTCCATCCTCGGATATACATCCTCCAAAAAGAAATATACGTGTCCGACACACAGTCCCAATAAGTCTCCAGATGGGAATTGGTTATTCAGGAGCACGGTGAAGCCAAGAAGTACCCATGGCAGGTAAGGGGCATTGAAAGTGAACACCCCAAGGAAATTCATACGGATGAAAGGGTTCCGTCGGGACCAGATGTACACCAGCATGAATGTAAGCGGGTTGGAGAGAAACGGTATGGAAGCGCGTGCAGGAAACAGAGGGGCTAGCAACTGTCCCCGAATTAGTGGTTGGGCATACTGCCGTCTACCCAGATTGAAATCAAAAAAAATAACGAAAAACCCACAATCATGGAGACCACCGCAAGGAGCATCATCCAAACAAAATCCACAGTACGGCCACGAAATGAGCCTTCTTCCAGCATGCGACTGTAGCGGACACTGCGCAGAAATGTGTGAGAAGCGAGGATGGGTCGAAAAGGCATTGAAGAGAATCCATACAGGAAAAACATGTGGAATAGAAAGTCTAAACTCAAGTTTCCAAAATAGAGGAAGCTGGACAAGAGCCGCCAATACTGCCAACGGGATAAAGATCAGGTCCCACCATGAACTTGGAATTAAGAACCTTCGCATAGAAACTTACCTCCCCATATTTCCATATCAACTTCCAATTATACATCAAGTGAAAAGGTGAAACCAAGTCCAATTGCTGCGACAAACCACACAAACGGAACCGGTTCGTCAATATGAGGTGAGCTCCGCCTTCCGCGAGCTTCTACGACAACTCACACAAGCCAAAGTAGCCAGGACCACTGCTGTAACGTATGTCCTTGTTACGACCGGGACGTCATAATACCATTCTTCTACGGGGAGGGGCATTTTGCCAAAGGATAGGAGGGTGGGACGTCGCGTTTTGGAATGCGCGAAGCGGTGAACAGAGAAGACCCGCCACGTGTCGTTGCGCGCGTCGCTACATCAATCGCCGGTATCCTGACCAGTTTTCGGCCAGATTGGACGTTTAAACGATGGGACAGAGTTTGTTTATGGAACGTTCGGCATAACAGGCAAATCAATGTCGGTCGTAAGCCTAAATGACCCTTCAACACGTATCGAGTTCATTCATCACTATCCTACACCCGCGGGGGAATTTGTACAAGAATTTTTGCACAACATTAATTTCAATATACAGTACATGGATCTGTTGCCCCGGGAGTGCCACGTCTAGGCTCCACTCCTGGTGATGCCCTTCCGTCAATTCCTTTAAGTTTCAGCCAAGGTCTTTGAACTCCCTGCCTGAAAAGCAAATTTCGTGAAGAGAAGAAACGGCATGGAGAAACAACAGCGGGGATCGTCCAGCCCATCCCCAAAGTTCGGCCGAGGGTTCACCATAAGGGCAGTCCGCCGCAGATTAGAAAGTATTGCGACGTGCTGGGCCATTTTATTCCGATCTTTATTATTCTTGGAATTGCTGGGCCCAGCACGCTCGAAAACCACTTTCCCAGGCGTGCACTTTTGCTACCATGTCCCCAACACCAACGAATACAAATGGCGAACCCTGGCCTGGGGACGTGGCCCTTACCCCGCTGTTAAATCCTGGAGAATCCACAAACGTCCTGTCCTCAACAAATGCGCGTCCACTTTGACCGAGTGTTCCACGAAGAGGCCCTTGATCTTCTAAACCCCCGCCTGAAAAGCAAATTTCGTGAAGAGAAGAAACGGCATGGAGAAACAACAGCGGGGATAGTCCAGCCCGTCCCCAAAGTTCGGCCGACGGTTCACCATTCCGTCAGTCCGACTGCAGATAGAAAGGATCTTTATTATTATTGGAATTGCTGGGCCCAGCACGCTCGAAAACTACTTTCCACGGTTTGCACTTTTGCCACAGCGACACGCGCAACGCAAAGGATCCAAATGGCGAACCCTGGCCTGGGGACGTGGGCCTTACCTGTTGAATCCTGGAGAATCCACCAAACAAATGCGTGTCCACTTTGACCGAGTGTTCCACGAGGAGGCCCTCGGTTGGTACCTGGTTGGCGAACCAATACTTGCGACTTCGTCCAGATTCTTTCCGGGATCGACGCAGGCGCCTGTTGGATGGTGTTGTGGCCTTGGGTGTGAGTTTGGCGCCCGCTGGTAATCCCGTGATCTGACAAGTTTCGGCCAAATTGGACGTCCAGACGATCGGACAGAAGTGCGGTCCGCTTCTCCAAGAGCTCAGAAGTCCTCATCACAAGTGGTACACCCATCCGTTGGGTCTTCAAAGTAGGAAAATCCTTCCTTTGTTTTCATTGGGGCAGCAACCGTCTCGCAGCTCTAATACCATAGTCGTGCCTCACGCGCGTTCACCGTTCCAACAAACAGGTGAAAAACGATGCCACGAAATGTGACCTACAAAATAGGCCTCCAAGTCGCCCAACTTCCCGACCCTTCGTCCGCAGAGGGAGGATCCGAGAGCATCCCCCAATATACCCGCAGACTCACCAGAGCCCTTGAATGCGCGCAAAAGGACAAGGACTGGGTGTCAGTTGGCGAAGTGTTGAAGGAACTGGGGGAGTTTTATGAGGAAGTTGAGGACCTGGAGAAAACAGTTGGGATCGCGCGGCAGGAGTTGGATGTGGGGAAGCTTTTGGCGGGCAAAAAAGCGTTGACAGCCGAAGAGAGGAGGACCGCGTTGATGATTGAGGCGAGGTGTGTCCTTCGTGTCCCATCGCGTCAGGCGACGGGGGACATGCCCTCAGAGTTCTGCAGATTGAATTGATCATTTCTCCCGATGATGACAGAGGGCTGTACCGTTTGGGGAAATGTTTGCGAGAGTAAGTATTTTGGCAGGTCGCTAATTTGGCATCGGGAACCACGTTGCTGATGTGAAACTACAGGATGGAAGCTTACGACCGTGCTCTAGAGTGCAACAAAGAGTACTTGGCGTGTACGGAACGATTGAAAGATCCGGTAGGTTGTTCTCACTTTCATTCGCTAACAACTCGAGACTGATGGTTTCATGAAAAGCAAGAGACGTTCCAGGCGCTGTTGGAGTTGGGATTAACACGTCTGAAACGCGGGTGCGTTTTCGTGCTTACTCTGCCTGTGAGCTTCATCTTACATTGGGCAATCGTCTTCATAACAAATTCTCCTTCTAGTGAATCTGAGGATCAACGACCTGGCGACATGCAAAGCGCACAGGCTGCTTTTGAAAAGGCCAGGAGTACCATCAATTCGGCAGGTCCGCCTACATGCTCAACATTTTGTGCTGTCCCTCACAACCCGTTCCAACCAATCCTGCTTGTCATCCTCTTTCAGGGTTGCCAAAAGAACAAGCAAATGATTTGCGGGCGCAAATTAACATGAATATCGGAATAACATACAAGCATACCGGTGATTTCAAGCGCGCCGTTGAGTCCTTTGAATATGCACTTAGGCGGGCCGAAAGCGCAGGTTGGTGACTCCCTGGAATTTATGATGCGCTCCGCGATAACGATTTGTTCATTGGCATTTCCACATGAAGATCCGAGGAATTATGGCTTGGAAGCAGATGCATACTGCAATTTGGCTGTATGTCACGAAGAGATGGGGAACCTTGAAGGCAGTATCAAGGTATGCGGGTACCGGTGAGAATTTCTCCTTTTTCGCGCCTGATATCCTATTCGCAGTGGGCGCGTAAAGAGCTTGAGATTCATCAAGCTTTGGACGATTACGAGAGCCAAGCGCGTGTCCTGGTTGAAATAGGTGGGTTCCATACATCTTTGTGATACGGGAAACTTTGAACCAAGAAACTCCTGTAGGGTCGAGGTACCGCCAACATTGGAGGTACGACCTTTCTATTAGTGCCTTCAGGGAAGCTCAAGGTCGGTTTCGAACGTAAGGATCGGTGGTTGTATTGCCGTTCTTAACCTCTCATGCAGCGAAATACAAAAGGCTCGATGACAAAGACATGCAGAAGAAAGTGGCGGTATTTACTTCGAATGGCAATGAATCGATCAAGATTCGAATTAGCAGTTGACATTCAACGCTTTTTACAACAGAATGATGTCATGGAAGTCGAGGCTGCTGTTCGCAAGGAATCGGAGATCAAAGCGCTGAGTGACCAACTGAAACAAGCTCGTACACAAAAGCTTGGCAAGCGAAAAGAGTTTGAACTGCTGGGCGAGCGTGGGAATCTCCTATTGTACGTTCATGCATGCATCTGAGCAACGCATATCGGAATAGCTGAATACAATGCGTAGGGAGTTAATGAAGGCTAAAGAGGCCATCTCGGATTTTGAGGAGCAGAAGAGAATTGGAAGGAATTTGCAAATGTCAAAACAGCTAATGGATAAAGTTGTATTTGGGCTAGGTAGCATGGCACGATAATATGCGTACCTCGGTGTTGCTCGTCTACTAAATCTGGCATGTCACTCGCAGGGCGCTCGTATGGAGCAGTGAAACGCTACGACGACGCGATTATTTGTTACCGCGAAGTTTTGAATGATTACACGGGGAGTGATTATGAGAGAGCCGAGGTGCTCGAAAACCTTGGAGAGGCTTTACGACAAACGAATGCGGTAAGTAGCTTCACCCGTAAATGGCAGTTTTGAGCTGATGTGAATTGACCCTGCTCTCAACAGGCATATCATCAAATCGTCCAGAATTACGAAGAAATGCGGGGCCTTGGCGTTAAGCTCTCCGACCCTCAGATTCAATGCGACGCTCTGAGGCAATTGATATGGGCCCATGAAAAACATGGATACAAAGGGAGAGCGCGTGACTGTGAAATTCTGCTAAGGGTGGCCGATGAGCTTATCAAGACTTCGAGTGGGGAAACGCCAGAGAGTTTTGATGTAGGTAGAAAATGAGGTCTTTTGATGGCGATTGTTACTCATGTCAACAATGATGGCAGCCCGAGTTGGGATCCGCCGACCCCGACATGATGACGGATGCTGAAGTGAGCGATAAGGAGAATGGGGCTGGAACTTCCCTAGGAGCCGAAGAGGGGGAGGAGGAGGAGGAGGAGGACGAGGGCGAGGACGATGAGAAAGCAGCGGAGTCAGAGATTCGAAGACCAGTAAGCCTTTTTGACGTATGTTGGTATCACCACTGTGGTATATGCCATATTTATTGTTCATATGAAGGTACGGCGAAGGCGATCGCCTTCCACGTCCCCGCCACGCTCGCCGGGTTCGTCCAGTCCTGCGAAGAAGAGGAAGGCTGCAAAACATCTGACGAAGCCCGTGGAATGCACTGATAAGGTGACTCCGTGTTACTCCTATGATATCCTCTGGTCGTGAGATATAACCATTCATTGCCAGCGTCATGGAGTCCGGTCATCGTTAAGAAGTCGACAGCCGCGAACGACCATATCGGATGTTATCGAGATTGTGAGTAAAAGTTCGCTGCCTAATGTGTGTTCCTGTTTATTCAAAATGCTGTAGCTTAGTGACGATGATGACGATGCCGATATTTTGCAAGATCCCTTGACCCAATTGGTACCAAAGCCAACCCTTGGACCACACCCACCAGCGCTTCCTCACAAGGCTCAGCTAAATAAAGAGCGATCAACGAGTCCATCCGGCTCAAGTCAAGTTGCCGCTCCAGCAAGGCCTGCTGCTCGAAGAAGGTGCGCTACATGCTCGGCGACTCACTGCCGCTGGCGTTTATTCACAGTTACCGTATATCGCAGGCTCATCGTCGTTTCTTCCCCTGATCGGGATGACTCGGTTCATGATCCGGGCCCAACACCGGCCCTTACCGTGCCTACATCTCCTGAACGGCGACAGCAACCCGCGCGGGAAGCGTCCGAATGTAATGGCAGCGTTGGGATTGGGGGTGGCTCAGGCCCCTCCCGGCGTGCCACTCTTGCAACGTGGGTGCCATTGCCTCCATTCCGCGCATAAAGGGTGGTGGCTCAATAGTTTTTATTTCTAGGAATCCTTCAGTGTCAAATGGTGCGTTGCGTCCCATGTTCGACATGAAGCTTTATTGGGCACATAAATTGACAAGACTGCTACCTCGCAGACGCGGTGTCCGGGAATCTGACTCCTTCGCAAAGGACACATTCGAACCCCTCCCCATCAAAGCGCATGCAGCAACGAAAATCCCTACCAACCACACCTACACCCAAACGGCCGACTGCAAATCCCTCAACTCCAACGTCTGCACCCCAGTCAGCATTGCAGTCTCGGCAGCAATCGCGTACTCCACAGAGCGCAAAAAGCGTCTCGAGTTGCGCTTCTTCGACTTACGGTGGTCTTGCGGTGGGGATCTTGAGCATGTTCCTGGGATGACATGTTGTTTCGTGCCCTTTTTCTTACCTAGCTTTGCATTTCGCAGACACCCCGACCGTTGAAGGTGCGGGTAGTTCTGCGGAATCCCAAAAATGAGGACGAAATTTTTGCGATTCCATGCCCAGCTGCGGGGACACCGAAGACAATTGGTTGGTTGAGGGATGAAGCAATCAGACGATTTCAGGACATTTATCATATGAAGGTACAGTCAGAGTGGCAGATTCCAATACGCTGAGCCTGAAGTCATCGTTCATTCCGTACAGCCACCTATCCTTAAACTAGTGACGCACGATCCCGAAACGGAGGAGACGGAGACGCTGGCACCCAATGACTTCGTGCTTGATTTGCTCCAAAACAGACAAAAAGTGTACGCAGTCGGGATTGAGTGACGGGGTTTGGGCAGGCGGGATCAATTTAACAGGATTGGTAGCTTAAATTAAGATGGTCGAATCCAAGATCGAATGTAATCGTGTTTATTTGGTACTTTATCAGCGCGCATTATTTGTGTTGATCCTTGGCCCATGGGGTAATGGGGGTGATCATCTGGACTTTCGAAAACCAGGATTTTTTTCGCGCGAAAATCGTCTGGCACCATTCGCCCACATCTTCCACCTACCATCTTTCCAACTTCCCTGGCAAGAGCAACACGTATCCCACCAAATGCCAACCGAGTTTCTCGTGCACATTTCTCTCGACAACGGCAATAGAGCCGAAACCGTCTGCCTCTCGCACGACCTGACACCCGAGCAGGTGCGGTCCCTCCTCTTTGCAGCCGCGGAAGTCAAGGAAAGCCCGAGAGATGTGCTGTTGAAGCTGAAAACCGCGGAGGGGGCCTTGATGCCCATTGGGCCGCATATCGTGCCGAATGATGAGGGGTCAAAGTATCGATTGGAGGTAAAGAAAGGTGAGAGGAGGAGAATGGATGAGTTTTGGGTGCGGAATGCAGTTTCGTTAATTGATTTCCATTGGATGGGTAAACTCGCAGCTTCCATGGTGCCCGAAAAGGCAACGAGTACAAGCGGCGCCGCTACTGAAGTGCTTTGGAAGGATGTGAATGAGATGAAGGCACAGGTTACTGAGATCAAGGACAGCGCAAAGGTACAGCACTCTCGGATACCACGTCTTCCGGGTTGGATACCCAGGTCTAGTTTTTATTGGATGTCTCCTTCTTGCAAGTTTGCTAAAACAAATATACCCGCTACACAGGCCGGGATAACCCACACACACGAAGACGACATCTCCTCACACATGAAACCCCGGCCCGCCATCCGCCGAGTCCAACAAATCCGCCTCAAAATCGAGGAACCTCTCGTTCACCACTTTCCCTCCGAAGTCACGGAAAACCTCAAACACCCCACGTTCGACGTGTGGCAATGGCAAGACTCGGAGATGGTCGGACTACTGGAACACATGTTTCAGGAGTTTGGTCTCATCGAAACGTTCAAGATCGATCGGGAGAGGTTGCACAGGTTTTTGCAGTGCGCGCGGAGTAGTTACAATAGCAACCCGTTTCATAATTTCAGGCATTGTTTTTGTGTTACGCAGATGGTGAGTGGGTTCTGTGGGTTGAGGGTTCTTTTTGAGATGGTACGAAGGCTTGGAATGCGAGCGTAAGTGCTGACACGGCATATTTTTGTTCCGGTGATGGTTCAGATGTACGGGTTGCTTCATGTTACTGGAGTGCACGAGAAACTTACGCCTTTGGAGAAGCTCGTGCTGTTAACTGCCTGCATTGGGGTGAGTATTCCTTTGAGTCGACCACTGGTTTATATCCAGTATATTGTGATTTAAACATCCTCGCATCCGTCAGCATGACTTAGACCACCCCGGTTTCAACAACGCATACCAAATCAATGCCAACACTGAACTCGCCATTATCTACAACGATGTGTCTCCACTCGAAAGTCACCATTCCGGTAAGTACATTCTCATGTAGGCTCATCAGGGGGATATAAACGTTCGGCATTTGGGTAACTGACCGAGCGTCTGTTTCGTTCAGCGGTTCTGTTCACGATCCTGAAGAACCCGGAAACCAGCGTCCTCTCCAACCTGTCAGATGCAGATTACAAGGAAGTTCGAAAACAGATCATTCAGTGCATTCTGGCGACGGATATGGCCAAGCATGGAGAGATCTTGGCAAAGTTCAAGGGATATGCGGAGGCTGGGTTCAATTATGATGATCCGGCTCAAAGGCAGTTGGTGAGTGGAGGTTTGGTAATGCGGAAAAAGGTTGGGTGGATGAATGAGAAGGCTTACATGGTTTGTCGGGACAGCTCCTGCAAATCATCGTCAAATGTTCTGATATCAGCAACGAAGTGCGTCCCAAACACGTGTCGGAACCGTGGGTGGACAGTCTTCTCGAAGAATTCTTTACGCAGTCGGATCGTGAGAAGGCTGAGGGTCTTCCCACGGCTCCGTTTATGGACAGGCAAAAGGTCACAAAAGCCAGCGCGCAAGGTAAAGCCGCTCTGGTTTGAGCATTTTACGCCGATTGCTGACTAGTGGTATGCTTTACTAACCTTCTTCGGTTTACCTCAGTTGGCTTCATCGGGTTTGTGATGATCCCACTATTCGAGCTGGTTTCAAAGGTGTTGCCAAATATGGAAGAGCCCGTCATCCAACCCATCCGCAAAGCTTTAGAGTACTACAAGAGTCTGCTCGAGAAGCAAGCGCCTTGAAGTTCTGGGGAAGAAAAGCAGGCCCATGGGTGATACAAGGGAAGACGGGAGAGGGAAGCAGGAAGGGGACCACAATCATTATTATTGGACGTTGCCTTCAGTTCAGGCGTGTCGACTCTCTGGGTCCAAAACTATTGGCGCCAAAGGTTTCCTGCAAACCAAACCCCCACATCTACTCATTTCCCCGTTCTCTAGCCGCTTCTGTTTGGAATCTTTCAAGATGGAACTTGAACCCAAAGTGTAACA
The DNA here is from genome assembly GCA_027604605.1 of Borealophlyctis nickersoniae. Taxonomy (NCBI): domain Eukaryota; kingdom Fungi; phylum Chytridiomycota; class Chytridiomycetes; order Rhizophlyctidales; family Borealophlyctidaceae; genus Borealophlyctis; species Borealophlyctis nickersoniae. Next base: position 9,817 of record JADGKA010000118.1, on the reverse strand, counting down.
ACATTCTCGAGTATATATAGCAGGCTCGACGAGACCTGCTACCCCGTATCTTTACAACCCCGGAACGCGCCCACGGCACTCGTAACCCCCTGGGTTGGGTTTCTTATGGCGTCTGTTGACCGTCAAGACGGGTTATCTTTAACGTCTGTGCACTCCTTCAAGACGGGTTATCTTCTAACGCCTGTACCTTCTTCAAGACGGGCTATCTCTAACGTCTGTATGTCATTCAAGAGGGGTTCCTGTAACGTCTGTTCCTCTTTCAAGACGGGTTGTCTTTAGCGTCTGTGCACTCCTTCAAGACGGGTTGCCGTTTACGTCTGTGCGGCTCCCTTCACGAGCCCGAATTCATTTAAGGGAATTCTCAAAATTCGATCCCATGTCAGGGAGATTCCGAAAAAGACAGAATCGAAAAAAGAAGTGGTTAAAGCCAAAAAAAAAGAAAAAAGAATACTTATGTTCAGGCCGGTGTCGACGTTCTGCCAGCACCGGCTCAATAACATCCAGCAACATGTAGCAAAAAGAGTTCCACCCGAAGGTGTACATCTCTTTGTGGACCTACCTTCGTCCTACCTGGATCAGTTTTCTTGTGTGTCAGAGGCTGGATTCAAACTCGAGCGTGCTTGATTGTGCGCAACTCGCCTTACCCATTACGCCACTGAAAGGTGTTAGTGCTTTGAAGGCATCCATCATGCAGGATATGGTCACCCGGGAATTGGGGAAAGGAACGCGTTCCTGTCAAGCAGTGGCGCAGGGGCGTGTTTGGGTGCTTTGCTCTGTTGCTTTCCGTGATCCACTTTTCGTGAACCTCCTCCTCCCGAAATCCATTTAGCTAGTTGGAACAAATGTCTGGGTGCTTCAAGCAGAGACGGACGTCAACCTCTCCTTCAAGACGAAACAGCCCTCACCCCTTTGTTTACCACCAACGTGTCCCAAACAGAAAACAAACGAGCATTTGTTTTCTGGATGCTTGTGGGGAATGGTGGGGCCGAATAGAAGGGGAAGGAAGGAAATGTCTGCAATTTCGGGTGTGTTGGGAGAAAATGATGGAGGATGAGGAGGGAGATCGTGGGATCCCGCCCTTATTTATATTCGGGCGGGGGAGGCTGTGCAGCTTGGCCCAGAATTGGCGGGTGACTCTGGTGACTCGCGTGGGGCCCCGTTTACTCTACGTAGTAAATGGAAAACCAAAGGCCCCAGGGGCCCCAGAACTTGATCCTTCGAAAGTTCTGTTGCTGACGGGTGCATCCCAAGAAGCGCGTGGTGCTGCGCCCTCTACAAGGCTTGCCTTGTTTGCTTGCGTCAGCATTGCTTTGCCCTCAAACGTCACAAATCATCCGCTGCTGGCGTGTCCACCCAGGTCTACCCACTGCACCATCCAGACCATCCCACACATCCCATCGTGACTCGCCTCAAACCCCAATACCAACCCAAATAACTGTTTGACCCCTCTCTTTTGTCTCACACACTTTCCGCATCTTGTTGCCTTGAATTGCTCCAAATGCCAATGTACAACGTGCTCGCACGGCGTTTCGCCACCACGTCCGCCAAACCTCACAAACGCATACTCGAAAACGCTGCCCGGTTGTCCGCGTACGCGAAAAAAGACCCGGCTGCTACCCTATTTCCAGAAGAGCCATCCCTCCCCGTGAAGAAGACGGCCATACCTGGTCCGAAAACGAAAAGTTTATTGGAGGAATTGGGCAAATACCAAGACCCTCGGGCTGCTTTGCTGGTGCAGGATTTGGAAAAGAGTGTTGGAAACTATATTGCAGATGCGGACGGAAATTTGTTGCTGGATCTTTATGCGCAGGTTAGGTCAACAGAAGGGATGATTGATTCCATTCCGTTCAGAAAATGTCGTTCTGATCGCCATTACATGGCCCACAAACGAACAGATTGCGTCTATCCCAGGTATGCGTTCCACTTCAATGATGATTCTTAAAAACTGAGCACCACAGCACCTGACACACTTTTCCATTCCGATTGACAGTTGGTTACAACAATCCCACCCTCCTCGCAGCCGCAAAATCAGACAAATGGGCGCGAGCGGCGATCAATCGGCCTGCGTTGGGGGTATGTACAGTAGTTGTACTCGTTGGAATTATGCCTTGAGGCTTCGGGCGTCTCAAACAATCTTCCTCAACAGGCATTTCCTCCGACGGACTGGGCAAAAACTCTTGAGGATTCCCTTTTGAGTGCGGCTCCGCCGGGACTCAAGCAAGTTTTCACGGCAATGTGCGGATCATGCTCGAATGAAAGTGCGTTTAAAGCGGCGTTCATGTATCAGCAAAAGAAGAAACGCGGGGACAATGCGGAATTTTCTCCGGAGGAAATCAGCAGCTGTCTGAACAACAAACCCCCTGGGTCGCCACCTTACAGTATCTTGAGTTTCCGCAAGGCCTTTCATGGACGGACTTTGGGAAGCCTTTCGGCAACGAGATCTAAATATATTCACAAGCTTGATTTTCCCGCGTTTGAAGAATGGCCACAGGTGCCCTTTCCTGCTCTGAGTGAGTTAGACTTCAAAGCAGACGGGCAGCCTGCTGTTTCAGCAAAATTCGTTTTGTGTGGGACCAGTCATTTGACAACCTCATATTACTTTCAGAGTATCCACTTGAGGAGCACGAGCAAGAAAATGCCAGAGACGAGGAACGCTGTCTTCATGCAGTTGAGAAAGCAATAAATTCTTGCAAAGTTCCTGTGGCCGCTGTCATAGTCGAGCCAATTCAGGGGGAAGGTGGCGACAATCATGCATCTGCAAAGTTTTTCCAAGGTTTGCGCAAATTGACAAAAGATTTGGGTGTGCTGTTGATTGTTGACGAGGTGCAGACCGGGGTTGGGGCGACGGGGAAGATGTGGGTAGGTCACATCCACCGTTCTGCGAGAATGCTAAAACGGGTGGTCACTGAATGTCCAATAATCTTGCGACCAACAGGCACATGAGCACTGGAACCTGCCGTCACCTCCAGATATGGTGACGTTTTCCAAGAAGATGCAGGCGGCAGGATTTTACCACAACATTGAACTGCGTCCTTCTCATGCGTACAGAAATTTCAACACTTGGCTGGGAGGTAGGTTCATCCGTGAACTTTGTCTTCATTCTCTTTAATGGAAGTCCATACATATGTCATCGCCGTCATCAGATCCCATTCGTGCCTACGAAGCTGAAATCATCCTCAATGAAATCCGTAACCACAACCTCCTCGACCTCGTGACCCAAACGGGGCAATACCTCCTTGACAACCTCGACGATCTCGCCGCTGCCCATCCGCGGTACATCCAATGCGTCCGGGGGCAAGGCACCTTTGCCGCTTTTGATGTGGAGACGGGACCGGAGCGGGACGCGTTGGTAACCGCGCTTCGAAAGAATGGGTTGAATATGGGAGGCAGTGGGGAGAAGTGTGTTAGGCTGAGACCGATGTTGATCTTCGGGAAGAAGCATGCTGATGTGTTCTTGAATGTGTTGGAGAAGACCGTTGCAGGAATGAGGAAGTGATCATGTGAGAAGCGAGTGAAAGCTTTCGCTACCTCAACAGTGAAGATAACGTCAGCATGCGTCGTACGCTGCTGTAAAATTCAAAAAATATACTTATGCAGCGCAATTTGATATTGTGGGACACTACATATATTTAAACCAGCTTTGCAACAACCTTGCTGTTCTCTAATTTTGGATACCTCGGGGGGGGGGGTAACTAATCAAAAGATGGGGGGATCACTGATAGAAATGGAAATGAATTAAACGCGGAGCTTGGATTTTTTCTTGGCACTTGCTCATTTCCATAACTCCACGCAGCCGAAAATGCCAAAGAACAAGTCCTCCTCCAAACCCAAAGAAGGTAAACCTTTCACTTGGCATGCTCCCCATCTGTCCTCCTACAGTTGCTGACGTTCCATTCGGCAGACCCCAAAACACCCTCCAAACCCTCAGATAAGGGTAAAGGCGGAAAACCCACCAATGACCCACCACCACAGAAAGGAAAGGGAGCGGGAGGGAAGCAAGGGGCGGCGGAGACGGGCAAGGGCGGAACAGAGGGACAACCCGTGGTGAATGTAAAACGAGAATTATTTGGCAGTTGGGTAATTATTCGACATAATCAAAACATTTGGACGTTTTGGAATAAAAGTTCATTCTTGTGTATTGATTCTATGGCCGCCGGCGCTCTGTTTTCCTTTTTCTGTTCCTTCTTATTTTGTTTACTACGGTCCTCCTTGGAAAATAATGTAGACCGGAAAAACGCCTTTGAGTTTGTTGTACGAGCAGTGTCAGAGGATGGGATGGCAGAAACCGCAGTTCTTTCCTGTAAGATTGGCCCATTTTATGCGTAGAAAGCCAATTGAATGTTTCGTTCCCCTTCCTGTTTTGCAAAAAATGTTGACGAATCAATGTGCCACCTTTATTGTCGTGGTGCATAATTAGTCGAAGAAAGCGGGAGGTCATCAATACCGGATTGTCATCAGCAAAGAGGACAAAAAGACGAGATTGATACGTAAAGTGACTTGGTGTGATACGCAAGCGGTGTTTCCCAGCGACCAGGAAGCCAAACATGTAAGTCCTTCACCCTTCTTATCGCAGCCGCACGTTTCCTTAACTCGCATCAGCACGCAGCAACGTACGTCCTCCACCGCGTCTGCTCCCACACATCCTACCACCTTCTTCTCCCCCCTTCCCAACGGGACTACTGGGCAACCCTCGAAGAGCGCCGCAAGGCCCTGTCCCCATCCATCGCGCAATACCAATATGCTCCCGACCCGTTCGTGGCCGAGGAGATGCGGGAGAGGGCGGAGAAGGAGCGAGTGGCGGCTCAGGCCGCCGCAAGGGAGGAGAAGGCGAAAAAGTTGGAGAAGCTGAGGAGTCCGTGGGAGTCATATCCGGAGGTGCACATGAGCGCGGAGAATAGAAAGTGTGTGGAAGAGCTGGTGAAGACTGAGTTGGCGGAGGATGCGGGTGGAAAAGGGCTTCAGGTAAGATTCTAAAGTGTCTGCGTGGTGGGACGGGAGGTGGTTGAAAAAGACGATATCCATCCATTTGGTGCTTTCTGCAGGATGACCTTTCTGCGGACGAGAAACAGCGGATAGTGAGGTCGCTTGTGAGAACGGGTTTTCGTCCGGTCCACGTCGAAGAGGCGCTTCAATATTGCCATGATGAAACAAGCACCTTGAACTGGTTTGTACTGTTGCACGCCTCCCTCACCAACGCAGTTGACTGAGAACTTCTGTTTTGAAAATACAGGCTGTGCGTGCATGTTCCCGAAGATGGTGAGGAGACGTTACACCGTCCGTCGACAAAGCGCGACACAAAACTGGACGCTGAACCATATTCCATTCACAGATCTCCCACCAAACTTCCTCCCAAGCATGACCCCAGAAATCATCGCACAACAGCACACGCCAGCATCCCTCGCCCGCGAATACGCCACAAAACGACTCGCCGCCTCTGGATTTTCCAGGAAGGTGTGCGAGGCTGCGCTAACCGAATGCGGAGACAACGAAGTCGCCGCGCTTGTGTCCATGACCAAACGTTTGGCGCTTGATTCTGAAGAGGTTCCAGAACCTGAAGCGGAAGTTCCTCTTGACGATGCTGACCTTGCATCTATCCGCCAAGAGGAGATTGAAGCTTTGGAGGCTATCTTCGGATCATCGTTCCAGTCAACCATCACTCCCACGGCGACAACCCTCAGCGTAATATTAACCCTACCAGACGTGAAATCCACGACCACATTGGACGTAACGTACGAAACTGCATCACGGTACCCCAACGACCTTCCCGCGGTGGTGCTGCGCAACGACAAACTCCCCGCGTACATTCGCCTGAGCGCCATGAAGCAAGTCAATAAAGAGGCCACCCAGTTTTTGGGGTCGCCCATGGTGTTTGCGTTAGTTTCGTGGGCGGAGGAACATGTGCCTGCGATAGTCAACGCGCCGCCACCGCTCGTGGATATCGAGCGTGGGGTTGCTGCGAGTGTTGTGGAAGGGTCGGGCGCTGACAGCCAAAGGCTCGCGCACAATGCGGTGAAAAACGGACGACAGAGCGCAAGAGCAAGTGGAGCCAAGAAGAAGCGCGAACGCAAGGTGGAAAACGATATGGCACGACTGGCGGAGAAGAGTCACCAGATACTACAGACGGAAGAACGGAAGCGGGGTACCCCAGAATATCAAAAGATGCAGGACTATCGCAAGAAGTTGCCATCATATCTATACCGTGATGAGATTCTGCAAGCCCTTGAGCAGAATCAAGTCTTGATTGTTTGCGGTGAAACGGGATGGTATGCATTTTGAAAACTTTCATCTCAGTGCTGCATTCATCGCAACAACTCACAGCAAACCTTTGCATTTCATAGCGGTAAATCCACCCAACTAGGCCAATTCATCCTCGAAAACATGATATCGTCCAACCAAGGCGCAACCTGCAACATCATCTGCACCCAACCCCGTCGAATCAGCGCTATGGCCCTCGCGGAACGCGTCTCGGCAGAACGGGCGGAGCGAGTAGGGCAGTCAGTCGGGTACGCGATTCGCGGAGAGACGGTGCGCGGACCGGACACAATGCTGTTGTTTTGCACCACAGGGATTTTGTTGCGGATGGTGCAGAATGACACGGAATTGGAGAATGTCTCCCACATTATTGTTGATGAGGTGCATGAACGAGGAAGTGAGTAAATGGCGCTTATTGTTGTCGAAAATTATTGTGCATGCTTCCTGGTCTGATTCTAACAACACATTCGCTGCACTATGTTGTCCAATTTGAACTTCAGTCGACAGCGATTTCCTGCTTGTGATCGTACGCGAACTCCTTAGGCGCCGCCGCGACCTCCGACTCGTCCTCATGAGCGCAACTGTCAACTCCGAAACGTTTTCAAACTACTTTAACGGTGCACCTGTTTTTGAAATTCCCGGTTTCACTCACCCGGTCCGAGATGTGTACTTGGAGACCATCCTGCGGTCAGTACGATACGTTCCGGATCTTGCCGGTCGGGGTGGGGGCGGGAAAAAGAAAAAAGGCGCGGAGGAGGCTGATCCCGATGAAGAAGTGCGACGCATGTATGAAGGAGGGGGACTGGACGATAGGACGGTGGATGCCCTGGTTGGGATGGAGAAGGGGGAGGGGAAGGTGGACTATGGGTTGATTGCAGCTGTGGTCAGACATATTTGTATGGAGAATGTCAATGACGATGGGGCTATTTTGATGTTCATGCCTGGTACGTGCAATCCCGAGACATGCGGGAAAGTAGCAGTTCGATGCGTCTAACGTATCATCCGTCGCATCAGGTGTTATGGAAATTAAAAGATGCATAGAAACGATTCGCCCCGAAGCAGGAAGCCAATGCGGCCGGCTCGATATCATGCCATTACATGCAAACCTCTCTAGTAAAGAACAATCTGCGGTATTCAAGAAGATGCCAAAGGGTGTAAGGAAGGTTGTCGTGGCCACAAACATCGCCGAAACCAGTATAACCATCGATGACGTTGTTTTCGTGGTGGATGTGGGTCGAGTCAAAGGTAAATTTTGCGTAGACAAGCCCGCCCAAACATCGAGTCAAACAAAACTCCATACAAACTACCAGAGATGCGCTTCAACGGCTCCATGATGTGCCTAACGGAAATATGGGCATCTCGCGCTTCATGCAAGCAGCGACGCGGTCGTGCTGGCCGTGTACGTCCCGGAGTGTGTTACAAGCTTTTCACCAAGCGGTTGGAGGAAAAGCGGATGCCGGCTAGCCAGGAACCAGAGATTGTGCGAACGCCTTTGGAGCAACTTTGTTTGCAAGTTAAAGCTATGGGACACGATGATGTTCGGCAGTTTTTGGGCAACGTATGACTTGATGTCTCTTTCCGCTTCGTTCTCGAGGGAATTGTGGTGACAATTCTATTGTTCTGTTCAGGCGATTGATCCTCCATCGATGGCGAACATTGACTTGGCGTTAAGTACCTTGGAAACTTTGAACGCTATTGATAGGGATTCAGGCGCCTTAACGGCTCTCGGAAGACACATGGTAATACAGACAAACGCCCGTGCGGGTAAATAGCCTGCGGCCACGCTGATACTGTCTACCTTCCAGGCCACTATACCGGCCGATTTACGCATCGCCAAGATTCTATTGTAAATATCGCGTTGTTGCATTGTTTACCTTCAACTGTTACCCAATCAGCTCCTACCATTACCCAGATTCGGCGCGATATTCAAATGCCTTGGCCCAGTTCTCACCATCGCTGCGTGCATGAGCGCAAAAAGTCCGTTTGTGGCGCCCATGGATAAGCGAGATGAGGCCAAAAGGTTGGTCTTTTTGCATTGATTTCGATAGGCGGGTTTAACCCTCCAATTTCGGCAGTGCAAGGGAAAAGTTTTCGTCGGATCGCAGTGACTGGTTGACAGATTGTCGAGCATATGACAATTGGAAGATAGTCGGCAAGAAGGGGCGGCGGGAAGAGCGCGAATGGTGTGATGAGGTGTGAGGCATTCGCCGTTCGTGACACGAAAAAACAGTGAACCTGACAGGGTAACACAATCTCTCCGCCCCCCACCAGAATTTCCTCTCAACCCAGACTCTCATAGCCATCTCTGACCTGCGCAAACAATACTTGGACATATTGATAGAATTAGGCTACGTACCCCGCGCCTACCATCACCACAAACAGCAATCAGCCGCCGCCGTCACCGCGGCGGCGGAGCTGGACCTGAATTCGAGCCATCCGCAGATAGTGAAGGCGACGTTGGTGGCTGGTCTGTACCCGAATGTTGCGCGGATTCAAATGCCGGAGCGTCAGTATGATCAGACGGCGCATGGAAGTGTTGTGGTTGACTCCAAGGCGTCTGGTAAGTTGCACGGGTGTTCAGTCATCTGGGATTGATAATTAAGTTTGTTGTCCCGGTCTCTCCAGAAATACGATTCTTTACAAAAGAAGATGGTACATTCGTTTGCTTGTCTCCACAGCATGGCCAAAGTTTTATTAGTAACACTTTCTTTCTTGGCATTCAAGGCCGAGTCTTCATCCACCCTGCCTCCACTATTTTCTCCACGTCACGCTTTGACACCGACGCGCTTCTGATCTACCATCAAAAAATTTCTACCTCCAAAATTTTCTTGCGGGATGCTACGAGTGTATCGGTCTGGCCTGTACTCATGTTTGGCGGGAAACTGAAAGTGGATCATGGGGGAAGGGCGTTGATGATTGATGAGGGGAGGGTGAAGGTCAAGGCGTTTCCGAGGATTGCGGGTAGGTTTTGAAACTTCAATGATCCATTTTCTGGTGCTGCTCTGGTTTTCGACGTGTCTCTTACGGTTCCGTACTTTCAGTCCTGGTGGAAGGCATCCGGCGGCTGTTGGATAAGGCACTGGACGCAAAGATTGAGCAACCTGATTTAGACGTTACGGGAACACCGGTGGTGCAAACTATGGTGAAATTGCTTCTGAGTGATGGAATGTAGATTCTCCAAATACAGTGGTGGTCGGTCGGAGGCCTTTGAGCGACTCTGTGCTTAGAGAGAGCAAAAGCATGGGTTTCTCGTCCAGGATGCGCACCGAAAATAGTCATGAAATCAGCAGAAGAAAATCAAATTTTGCTATTTAAAGATGCTCACGCTTTCATTTACAAAGGTTCAATCCATAATGGGGGCAGCTTAATAGAAGGACACGCGTGAAAGGTCGTTCCTTCGTTCATCGTTCCTTCGTTCATCCGTAGTTGCCACACTCGCGAACGCAGAGGCCATCCCGAGCTCCCCAGCTACGACACCAGTCAACGCCTATGATCGAAAAACTCCATCTCATCGTAATCATCATCCATTGCGCTAGACCCGCCAGAATGCCCACCGGAACGGCCC